>JARFYF010000112.1:69093085-69103219 GCA_030265395.1 Rhina ancylostomus | reverse complement strand
CTGTTGTTGCACATGTCAGGGTTGGCTGACAAAGCTAAATAGCCAGATATGAAATTAGTCAACCCCTTGGCTTAGCACATCTAAGCTCATCCATTGGACTCAATGAACATGAGAAGTTGAATAGAAGAGAATATATGTCTTGTTCAAATTATATACAGGCCTGGTAGACTGCATATGGAATTTTGTGTACAGGTCTGGCCTCTCTATGCAGCAATCGAGGGAGTGCAACAAAAGTTCATCAGACTGATTCCTGGCAATGGCTAGCTTGTTAGAGAGATTTAAAAAAAGTCCTGTACTCACATGTTTAGAAGAATGAAAGGTGATCTCATGGAAATATACAAAATTCTTACATGCTTGAGAGGGTAAATGTAGAGTTGATGTTGTTCCCCTGGCTGGTGGGCCTAGAACAAACTCTTGAGTAAGGGCTTGGCCCTCCAGAGCAGAGATAAGAATTCTATCAGACCATTTATCATTGGAATTTATGACCCCATGAGCCTCAGCTGCTGAGTTGGTCAGGATAGAGATCATTAGATTTTTCACCATTCAGGGAGTTAAGAGATGGGATACTGCAGGAGAATGGTACAGGGTAAAGATCAGCCATGATGTTGTTGAGCAGTGCAGCAGGCATGAGAAGGTCGAATGGCCAGTTCTCCTAATTCTTATGTGCACATGTACATGTCAGGAATATGCTAACCTGTGCAATGTCATAGTTTGACAGAACTGCCAGCTATGGTTCAATACCATATTGGACCTTTGTCATTCACCTGTTTCTAACAATCTGATCTGCCCAGGCCAGAAATTCATGGTATGCTTTCCTTATGGTTTTTGGTGGACCAGACTTATGCTTTTGTTCTAATGCCATCACAATACTCAAACATTAAATGCGATAAGCAAACTTTAGGATTTATCAAAACTCACAAGGGAATGATTTATTTTCAGTGTATTAGATGGGAAACTTGTAATTTAAAAATACCCAAGTTATTTTGCAGTTTTCTCTTGTATTCAAAGACTGGTCTACCTGCATTTTATTAACAATTATTTAAATGGGTGAGAGTTAGGAGAAGTGAACAGACCCATTCGAGGAAAGTAGTCACCTTCTGCAGAGCTTTTAAAATGTAAACTATTGGAAAAATCTTGGATTTCTGTTTGAAGACTAAGTTGTAAGTAACATTCTTTTGCTTACTCCACAGTTCAAAATACAGATCTTTATTTGAAAATTAAGGATAAAAGAATTGTCAACCTCAGAATAAATGTTAGTTGAAAGAGGATGGCAACTTTCTAACTTAACTTTGTTTTTGATGTTATCCAGGTCAACCCTTCAAATTGGACCCCAAAACTGCTCACAAGAAATTAAAGCTGTCCAATGATGGCCTCGCTATGGAACGGGATGAAAATTCTATGAAGAAGAGTCACACCCCTGAACGTTTTAGCAGCCAGGGCAGCTATGGTGCAATGGGGAACGTGTTTATCGACAGTGGTTGCCATTACTGGGAGGTTCTACTTGGAGGATGCACATGGTATGGAATATTGAAAGATCAGAGAAAGACTTAACTTTTCAGATCAATGACTTTCTTTCACTGCCCCCCCCGACAGAAAAGTCATCAAGATTACATATAAAAAAAATCCACAATACTAACCAATTCTCTGTCTACAGCTATTGACTGATCAAAGTATTTCCACCATTTTCTGGTTTTAATGACTGTATATACTCCAATTATAAAAAGTTTATGGAAGCAGATTTTTAAATTATTTTTCCAATTGGGAACTTTGTTTTCATTTTCTTCCTTGGAGGGAGAGCAAAGTAGTTATGTAGCTAGACTATCAGTCTGGAAAACTGGACCAATGATTTGAATACATGAGATCAAAGCATTCCATGGCCGCAGAAAAAATTGAATTATTAATTAACTAAGCCAAAATCAGTAATGGTGACCTTGAGGCCACCAAATCTTGAGCAGTTCACTAATGTTAGTTAGGGAAGGAAATCTGTTGCCCACATTTACCCTAAAGTTGGCTCTGGAAGTGATATGGTTCATTTTTTACTGACCTCTAAAATGGCCTTGGCTTTAAACACCAGAGATTTAAAAAAAATAAAATTAGACAGAACACTCAGCATCCATCTCGGCAAAAAATTCAGATGTGAGAAAGTCAGACATGAGGATCTCCGAATCATCTCTTTCAGCCAAGTCACAGGTTCTCCATCACCAGCCCTTGGTACATCTTGTCCCAGAGACACAGTCAAGAGTGGCAATGGGACTCATCATCACTGAAATAATGTAGTCCAAAGGACCTCATAAAAGCAATAACCTGTTACTAATATCAATATAATGTTAACCTACTAAATATGAGATTCTGAGCAATTAACTGTGATAAATTTCTAACATTCTTTTTACAGCTTTTCCCATATAGAAGAATGAAACTATTATAAACTGGACATCATATGTTAAAGAGAGGTTACATAACTTTTCATTGTTTCTCTTCCTCCAGGTATTCTATTGGCATTTCATATAAATCAGCCCCAAAAAATGAATGGAATGGAAAGAATTCTTCATCGTGGGTGTTCTCCCGATGCAATAACAACTTTGCTGTCAGACACAGTGGCAAAGAGATGTCAGTGGATGCCAGCCATCAGCTGCGGAGACTTGGTGTCCTACTTGACTACGATGGTAACACGCTATCGTTCTATGATGCCATGAACACACATCACCTGCACACGTTTGACATCTCTTTTGTTCTGCCTGTATGCCCCACATTTACAATCTGGAACAAATCAATAATGATCCTGACAGGGCTTCCTGTTCCAGACCCATTGGACTGCTTAGAACAGCAGCAGGAGTGCATTTGTAGACCACAGGAATCTCCATATATGTCAGGGATAAAAGCCACTCAGTAAAAGGCCAGACTGAAGTAGGATCCCCATCCATCCACAATTCCTCAGTCCTCCAACATATAAACAAAAATGTAGCTATTCCAAACAGGGCTGGACTATGCATTGTGCCCTCTCATGATAGCACAGAAGCCGCCTTACACAATTGACTACTATTGTATTGAATTTATAAATTATTTATGTTGAATATGTTTGCAGATTATCATTGGAGAGATATTGTATTCCAAATGCACTTTCAAGACATGCTTTAAAAATTATGAAAAGCTGTTTTTAAGTCAAAGATGGAAGATATATTAAGTAGTTCTGAAGATGTGGTTTCCTCAGTTTCTAGACATTCTTGCATTGTACATTAGATCCATCTGGCTTCCAGAGGCTGGCACAACTTGTTGTTCTTGTTTGCTGAGAGAATCGTCTGCACCATTGAATGAAGCTTCTGGCTGAGAAAAAGGAGGAGAAGGATGCCATCCTTCATGTGTCACTCAGCAATAGAGTGATTGCTGTGAAGGGATAATCAGGAGCTGCTGCAAGATGACAGATAAAGTTTCCAGAAGGAGGCATTTTCGGAGAGTGCCTAGGAGCAGAACCTATTCCCATCAAGTCATCTTGGTGTACTTCATAAATTCATTATCTTGTCTTTGTATTGTTTGTGATTGAAGAGAAGCAGTTCAAGGAATTGTACAGGAGCCACATTGATGCTATGGAATTTTAACTGTGTATGTATAAATGTTATAAATATTTAAAGAAAAACTGGCTGATTTCACCCATTTGAAAAGAGGGATCATTTTCCAAGATTGTGATAATTTTGAAAATGAAGAAATACCAATGATGCTAGGACATAATTCTATTTTAAAATGGAAAGAAATGTCTTTTAAGTGGAGCTCTTTAAAAAAAGGTACATGTTGATTGATTACAAGTGCAATAGACATCTCACAATTACCCAGCTCCCCACCTCCGCTCTCACCATTGTTACACAAAGGATGGTATGGGCATCCATCTCCACCTTAGAGATGGAAAGACAAGCACCTACCTCTTGTGATGCACAACACAACTAGGAGAACAAGATTCATGCTTCATGTTGAATGATTAAAGTCAAACGCATACTGAAACTCTGGAAAACATGCCACATGCATTTTGCATGCAAGCACTCAAACAATAATCCATGTAATAGCCCACAGGAAGGAAACAATCTCAACTTAAAGCTCATGTTAGCTAATGGGGCTTTAGCCAGAGTTTAGCCTTCATAGCAATATACATAAAATAGCCATGGAAATACGGAGCATGTTCCCATGTTATGGGAGCAGAAAAAAATATTGCCTTAAATGTATAGAAATGATTTGTTTTTCTGGTTATCATGGTTTTACTTTTAAAAAATTAGCAAGCATCTTTCTAGTTCCAAAGGAACCCAAGGAAGGGTAAAACTGTGCAGACTCACCATGATACAAAAACTGAATAGTAGGAATTTATAAAAACGGAGGCTTACTGATATCCTTTATTGACAGCAGTCTAACACAGAGGGGTGGGTGGGATCTACATTTAAGCCAAGTTATGCTCATCAGATGAAAAGTTCCCTCATACTGCAATTTCTTACCCCCCAACCTCTCCCCCCCCCCCCCGCCAATCCCATTGAGGATTAAGTTTGGATAATCTTAGTTCCAAGAGGAACTTGCCACTCAACAATGTCCAACATTTTTGAACTGACCTGATGTGGATTGGTTTGTTATTGTCACTTGTATTGAGGTGCAGTGAAAAAACTTGTCTTGCATACTATTCAAACAGATCAATTTAGTACACAGTGCATTGAGGTAGTACAGGGTAAAAACAATAACAAAATTGAGAGTAAAGTGTCACAGCTGATTTCACTCAAAAGACAACATACTAAACAATACTAGTTAGGTCAAGGCATAGTTGGGATAAAATGGGAAGTTCTTACTTTTCACGAAACCCATTCCACAATCAGAAATGCCTTGGGTGCCTAATTTGAGGGAAGTATCCCTTCACTAAGTAAGATTCATCTAGAGAAATCTAATCCAAGTCATTTTTTACAAAAACATCTTTTATTGCATTGTACAATCTTGTAGTTTATATTCATCTTCTTCGAACAACAACAACCACCAGGAATTTTTTAACTTTGTACGTATCCTTTACTGCCAAGAGCTCAAAATTCCCACAAAATGAATAACGTTATCCATGTTATTCATTTTGTGGCAACTTCAGAATTTATTGCCAGAGGCAATGCAATGCCCAGCAAATAATTCATATATTGAAGATTTGGGTAATAGGAGTTATTCTGATTAGCAATATGTGAACACTGCAATACACATTTTTTGACTGGACATTAGGGAACAAGCATATTAAATTAGGAAAATACCCAAGAATGACTATTGCATGGCATGCGAAAGACCATTTCAGTGATGAGTATGCCATTGCAAAGTTCAATGGCGCCCAAGGCTACAGAACAGACAAAGGAAGAGGAATGGGAAAGAATATAGTAGATGTGTCTGAACTAGGGTTAACACGGGTCAGTAACCTGATAACTAGTGGGGTGGTGGGGGAAGAGGAAGGAAAAAGGAGGAAAGTAAAAGGTAGGTAAAATGAGGTGCATCAAATAAGGATGACATACCAGTTTGGGACTTGCCTTCATGCATGAGGAAGTCTAGCACAACTTTACCTGGGCCACTTCTGGGACAACTTGTTGCAATTTCCTTTTGAATGCATTGCAAGGAGAACCATATCAAATGCACAAGTACAACTTACACCAGAAAGTTCTTAATCAAAGTGACAGGGAACGATCCAAAATGGTTATTCCCACTCTTGGGGAGTGTGCATTAGAACTATTTTCAAACTGGGTAGGAATAAAATAAGCAGCGTTGCACCTCTGACAATGCTACATTCAGTGCCCTGATAAAGTGGCATTGGGGTTTTCCCTTTATTTGCTGCTGTGGGAAATTCCAGGATTTAGACCCAGAAGTAATAAAATATTGTTAAGTCTAAGTCAACCCAACATCTAGATAACAGGAAATTTGAAGTAATGATTCAGTCATCATGTTGCTCTGCACGCCTCAGTGGTGGCAGAAAAACTTGAAGATAAAACTGAAATGCTGTATGATGCAGGAGTTGGTGCAGGTCATACTGCAGCTAGGAAGTATTCTATAGTTGGCTTCTATCAGAGCTTCCTTTCAATAAAACTTCAAAGCCTCATGAAATTTCTTTTCTCAAGAAATGTTAAATGATAAATTTGTAAGCTTATGAGCAATGTTAGAGATTAATTAACTAGTTGCATATTGCTGAGATAGATCTTGTAATGCATTAGTTCAGATAAAATTTCTCAGAACTAGTGGTAATCAAAAATTGAAACTGAAGCACAATAAGGTATTCATCATGAACTAGATTTTGTTGGGCAAAACACCACCAAAAAAGGAATAGTTTTGATGCAGGAGTATCATTTCGTGTGCAAGAATTTTAAGCAGAGTCAGGTTTAGTGAATGAATTTGAAGTTCCCAGCAAATTGCAATTACGTAGTTCAAATTAATTAAAAATTTTATTTACAGCGTGGTAACAGGCCCTTCTGGTCCAACGAGTCCATGCCACCCACTTTTAAACCCATATTAACCTACCCGTACATCTTTAGAATGTAGGAGGAAACCAGAGCACCCGGAGGAAACCCATGCGGACAGGGGAGAATGTACAAACTCCTTACAGACAGCGAGGGGAATTGAACCCTGATCGCTGGCGCTGTAATAGTGCCGTGCTAACTGCTATGCTACTGTGCCGCCCTGACTATTAGACTGAAGACTATTTCAATCACTTGGAACAAATTGATGGTGAACCTGGAAACCATCAAAATCATTCAGATCTGTTGGGGGGTGGGGAGGAAAAAGGGGGGGGGGTGAAAGAGGACTCAAACCTGAGAGGTCAGAAGTAGTTTGACTTGGTTAGCTGAAGAATACTTAGCATTTGTGAACATTTTAATGTTTCCTTATGTCATAAGAGGATATTCAGCCGGTAAAGTCTATGTCAACACTCAAAGCAATCTCATCAATCCCATTCCCCTCTTATTTCCCTGTAATCTATTCTCTTTTACAGTATGTCAACTCAATCCTAATTTGCCCACCACATACCTACCTAATTTATAGTGGCCAATTAACCTACCAACCAGAATGTGCATGGGACATGGAGGAGACAGAGCCCCAGGGAAAATCCAAAGAAAACAGACAAATGCCATGCAGAAAACACCACAGATAAGGATTGAACCCAAATTGCTGGAACTGTGAAGCAGCAATGTAACCTGCTTTACTAATGTACTGCCATTTCATGCAGTTCAATGAACCAAATCAGATTAATCGAATGCAAAACTGCATTTTGTTGGATTAGACATTTCTTCCTCCCACTCCTGGACTACATTGAGGGAGAAAGTATTTAAATGAACTAATGGTTTTGCCCAATTACACACCAGGTTATTTCAGAGTTCATCTCTGAAGAACCTGGATACAGCAAAGCCACTGCTAACTACTGCTTTCACGGGCTTTTCTCAAAGTGAGCGAGGTTCCATGGAGGTTATTTTCTTTCAGATTATTTAAGAGTTACTTTTTCAAGAGACTGATATTTCTCCAAATGCATCACTATCTCTGCTCTACAATATTATCAGGGTTACGACACTTGGGAATAGTAATAGATTTTACTTAAATTTGAAAAGTTGCATATTTCCATTCATAATGTTTCACCATAGTGCATTACTGCAAATTATTTGAAGGGGAATTGTTGAACCTGGTTAGTGAACTGTCCATGTTAATTCCTACCAACTAGAAAAAGACACATAGGGAGTGAACAACAGTATTAATTGGGAATGATGATAAATAAATCAAAAGGAGAAATGGAAAGTTGCAAACTGCATGCTATAGATTATCAGTTGGACTCACCCAGCTAAAAATAATCTATGTCACCCTGCTTGTGCACGTAAATTGAAAACACAAATTAAGAATTTTAACCAAACTAAAATAATTGAAATTGACAATGATTCAGCATTGTCATTGATTCTTGATTAACTTTTTTTGTTGTACTTAAGCCTAAAAATTTTAGTGCACCCTAATGTATGTGCTAGAATGGTGTAGGTGCAATGGGACATCAAAACTCAGTAGTGCCCGAGTCACATGATTAAGCCTGTGCCACTGGACAATACCTCCAGGAAATCAAGAATTTTTCTTATAAAAATAAAGGTGGAAGGCAGTGATTAGGCATATCATTTGGGTCCAGTTCTCCCACATCAGCATTTTAAAATCCAATTGCCCCAGCTGCCCCCAGTCATGGGCACCTAAACAATGTGTTCCAAAATGCCTATAATTTTACATTAGAGGTGATGCACAGTGAATAACTTCATCCCGCAGACTGCTGATGTGGGAATAATATTAGGTCTGCAAGGGTCACTAACAAATAGGAATGCCAGAGTTTAGAGTTACACAAAAAACCCAGAAATTCATCATTACTGTGCTTCTCAAAAGAAGAAAAATACATTGTTATTTACATCCTTCATTTTAGTATTAGAATGTTATACACCTGAAAATGATTCTCTCAATGCCCTACTCAGTTATGGTTTCCTTTCAGTAATACTTAGGATATTGTTTCTCATTCCATGACTCTACCTCTATACTATTACCAAGTCTATGACAGATGTGCAATAAGCCAGTCTTCTACTTCACAGGTAGAAAGTACTCATGGTTGGAATTATTATAGCTGTGTCTATGTAGCTTTTCCAGAATAAATGATTATTGGCTTGAAAGAGAAAATTATAACAGGCAGCAAAATGCTGGAAAGACTTTACTCATGTCAAACACCTTAATATCCATAAATGGGATTGGACGCAGATGCTTCAGAAAATGAACCACAGCCTTCACCCTTCACTCCTCTCTTCAGTGCAAATTCATCACTACTGCAGAAGGTCTTTTATGCATGTTCTAGTCTGTTGCTCTCATCGTGCATGTCTTGAGTTACATTACAATAAGTGTACTTTTAATCTGTCTCCAAATCTTAACAAATCACAAGGACTAAGTTCAAAGCTATTTTTGAGCAGCTGGATTGTTTCCAAAGTGGGAAGGAAGTATTGATCACCTACAGGTGAGGATCACAATAACTTATGCAATTGCAAATGGGTGGAGAAGAAGTGAGGAAATGTTGCATGGCACATCCTTCAAAATTGATCAGACTCATGTGGAGAACATGGGGAAAGTCCAGAGGATGGAAACATTCTTCCAGTGATAAATTGGAAAATAAAAAGCATGAAAGCTGGTGAATTTCAAATTTATACTGCTTAATTACTTATTTCAAGAGACTTGTTAATAACGGGGGTAATTAGGAGTGATGACAAAGTATCCGTCAATTTGCAGATCCAACAATCAGTGAGAAATGACAAAGCACATTAAATTTCTAAACAAAATTTGTGACTTCATTAGCGATTTCCAACAAATACAAGTAGAAAATACTGGAAATACGGAAAGGTCATCAACCCAAAATATTTGCTGTTTTTCTCTCCATAGATGCCACTTGAATTGCTGATTACCTCCAGCATTTTCTATTTCAGATTTCCATCATCTGCAGTTTTTGTTTTTTTAATGTCTTTTTTTGCACAGCAAAAGATTACACAAATTCCTACATGATATATTGCTCATTGACCCAGTTTGAGTCAAGTTATCAAGGCAGAGACTATAGGATTCTGTGCAGAAATAAAGTCATTTCTCTGAGGCATCTTATGTAATGAGGTAGTGGAGGCCTCATCAATGGGCCTAGCAAACTGAGCAAACTAAACATTTAGACAGTAAATCATTCTCAATTACCTTCTGCAAACAAAAACAGAAAGCTCAACACAATTCTACAAAACACATCTCTTCTAGCACTATTTTATGCAATTTGCAAATGTGGTACAGAAATTGCAATCCTCAAAGTCTTAGTGAAATAAAATCAGGAATATTAAAATAACAACTCTGGTAATAAAAACAGCAACTTACTTCCATCTTTAGATTTCTAACATTTGTATCACAGTTTAGTAATTAGTTGAAGAGTGTGATGAAAACTTTTGTCAGGAAAATTTAACTGCAAACATATTTCTTCGAAGATTTTAATCATGCCAAGACCTCAGTTGCAAGAGATCAGATAAAGCATGTTTTCACACTAAAGAAGTGTTGCTTGGTCCTCCTCTCCAGAGGCCAATCTTGGAACTTGAATATACCTATTGGCAATGATAGCATTAATATTTTCTGTTG
>JARFYF010000112.1:69055156-69065955 GCA_030265395.1 Rhina ancylostomus | reverse complement strand
CCATCATTGCATTTGTTGCAATAAGGAGATATATCTGAATAGAAATGCAATAACTTGTCTTTGGAAAGGTGAACTCTGTGGACCACTTTAAATTGAAGGATAATTGTTCTATTCAATTTTATCTCCAGCTTGAAGTGGCCAGTCCAGTTACTGCAACAGAACCAAAATGTATTTCTGTGTGTCCATCTCCTTATTGGGAGGTTCTGTATATGTTTAGAGGCCATCTGGGGGTAAATTGTTTGTATTCAGTGATATTAAAGCTACAATTTATAGTCAGCATGAAAATCACCCTCTCTTTGCCTTGGGAAGTGATTGGATTTTGAAGGTCAGAAGAAAGCTTTGGGAAACACCTGTTTCCTTATATCTTTCAAAATGTTACATTTATTGTTAGGTTACCTGTTATACCAGGTCTTGCACTATAATTCCTGATCACCCAAGCCCCAAACCTCACCCCCTCCTCACCCCCAGCAACAGAACTCAATGCAAAATGGTCAGAATTATTGTCAGTGTAAAATGAGAAATAAACTGAGTAAGGATACAGAAATGTGCTCCCTGTGGATCAGATAGAATTCAAGTGGAAAGAACAAGCCTGACATTTGTGAAGATGTCACCACCTCTCTCTCCTGCTTTGGACAGTCTGTATCTCACACCAGACAGGTGGGACATTCAGAGGAGGGGAGGTGTGTAGAGAAGGTGGCTTATTTAACTCACTCTTGCTTTCTAGCCTGACCCTGATGTGCTCAGAGGGTGAATGTTGGAGTTAGCTGAATCTGCTGCAAATATTAAATAATCAGGAGCCATAAAGTAAAATATTAAAATACTGAGAGCAGCCTGTCCCCCTCCCCATGCCCCTGAGTCCCAGACAGAGCCAGAGACTCCATTTCATCCCAAGGTTTCACTCAGCAGTACAAGAATGTCAAAAATGTCTGCAGACTCCTTCCAAGTAAAGGCAAGTAGATTCCTCACTGCTGGTGCCCCAATGAGGGACTGATGAGTGGTTAGGGGACTGAGATGCAGTGAGGAACTGCAGAGTGGGCAGTCGGAAGGCCACTGGCTTGGCGTACAACAAATGATTCCACTGTCCATGCCACTTTGTGGCCTGAAAAGAAGGTAAATAACAGCAGTCACAACAATACAGACTTCAATGAGAACATAACCTGTAAAGTAGGAGAAATGGGCACAATCCTTCAAAGCTATTTCCTCCACACATCATATGTACCCTGGCCTGTCACAAACTAATTTTCATTTTTGAAAGAACTTTGTTACAAATTTTCTCAGATTAGACAAAACTCCCTTCGAATTCCTGCCTAAGTTTATACCTCAACATTTTGGAAAGTAATGTTTTCCACACAGGCAGAAGAAATTTTAATATTAAGAGGCTTATGGAACGGTGTTGCAGAGTGGCAGCCCACCTTGATTATCCTTTCCACTACATGGCTGAGGAATGGCATATGGAGTTTAATTCAGATAAATACAAGATGTTGCATTTTCAAATGTCAAATCAAAGTAGAATTTTTTTTACAGTAAACGGTAGGGCCCTGGGGAGTGTTGTAGAACAGAGGCACCTTGGAGTTCAGGTACTTGGTTCCCTGAAAGTGGAGTCACAGGTAGACAGGGTGGTGAAGGCGGCTTTTGGCACACTGGCTTTCATCAGTCAGGTGATTAAATATAGAAGTTAAGAGGTTATGTTGCAGTTGTAAAGATGCTGGTGAGGCCGCACTTGGAGTATTGTGTTCAGTTTTGGTCACTGTGCTATAGAAAGATTTTATTAAACTGGAAAGAGTGCAGAAAAGATTTCCAAGGATGTTGCCAGAATTCGAGGAACTGACTTATAGGGAGATGTTGGACAAACTAGGACTTTTTGCATTGGAGCGTAGGAGGCTGAGAGGCATGGTGGTGTATAAAATCATGAGAGGCATAGATAGGGTGAAGGCACTTAGTATTTTTCCCAGGGTTGTGGAATACAGAAATAGAGGGCATAGATTTAAGGTGAGAGGGGAAAGATTTAGCAGGAACTTGAGGAGCATCTTTTTTTTAAGCACAGAGAGTGGTACATACAGTATATGGAATGAGCTGCCCGTGGAAGTGGTTGAGACAGGTACAAAACAACTTTTAAAAGAAAGTTGGACAAGTACATGGATAGGAAAGGTTTAGAAGGATATGGCCCAAACACGGGCAGATGGAACTAGTTTGAATGGGCATCTTGGTCAGCATGAACCAGTTGGGCCAAAGGGCCTGTTTCCATCTTGTATGACTACAGATGTTTCTTCCAATACCAACTGTTTGTGAAAGTAAAGCATTGCATTATACATCTCTGCTTCAGTAATTTCCATCACACCAGAAAGATCATCAGTTCAAATTAGCTAGATACATTACAATCTGGAAATAAATCCAATTTAAATTTGAATGGTACGGAACAGCAAAATTCATTTATCACAGAGTGATAAGTTGGTGATTTTGTTGTGCCCTTGTTGATATGCCATTCACACTTTCACTGTGCAAAGTTAATAGTTAGCAGTATTCATTATTTTCAATCTTCAGCTATATTAATGAACCATAACTAATAGCTATACAATTGAAGCTAGATTGTGGCTTTCACATCTCCTCAGCAACATATGCATCTCTTTCAGCTCCCTCCTTTGCCCCATCATTTTGTTTTGCAAGTTTCCTCACCTTCTTCTTCCTTTTTACGCTCTAATGGCAGTACAGAACAGGTGTATTCTTTCCATTAAGAATCAAGTTTTCAGCATGTAGTTTGTACCATTTAATTGCTGCGTAACAGGTTAAAAATATTACTCGCAAGTTTGAATGATCCTAGAACTTAATAACTCAGGCTCAGAAATTCCTTCCACAATTGTTGCTGTGCAGTTGAAAATTGTTGGCACCAATTTTGCGCCCGTTTCTGATTCAAAGGCCACAAGGAAGTTTGAATCCTAACTTATTGACAGGATTTTCATTTGCTCTGCATCTTACTTCTGGGATAAAACTCCTCTAAATGATGTCATTAAGATTTCAACCTCACTGATCTGAAAAGCAGTTCTTATTTACTCAGGGAACAATCAATTTTACTATCTTTGTTTCCCCTGAAACTGTGCCATTTGAAGGGCCAACATGCAAACAATATGTTTGCTTCCCTCTGATCTGTAACCAACTGTTACCTCAAAGCAGCCTCATACGTGTGCATGGATTGCTTTGCTACTGGAAGTCTGGGCCATAGTCACTCTAAACTTCTTAGGGTCATGCCAAGCTGCTGCTGTTGACCTCTGCCTCATCTCACAGCAGGCTGCTCACTGATGAATAGGGAGGTCACCCAGAGTTCATGCTGAAGGAGGAGACTTCATCTGCTTTTCCTTCAGTTCACTAGAGCAAGTAGACTGGCCAAGGGCATTTGCCTACTTTGTAGGCTTCCCCAAACTGCAGGCAAATATAGTCAGTACTCTTTTCCTACTGAGACTTCACCAACAATCTCTCGCTAGGAGTAACTGACCTTCGGCCTGAGGGTCTCTGTGACCCCTATGCACTTAGAACCTAACATATACAACCACTGTTCTTCACTAGTTTGTCCAAGTCTGTCTGATCTCTTTGTGAGTTTTCCACCAACTTCCCTTCACTGCAATATCCCTTCATTCAAAAACAACAGTCCCCTGTAGTTGGAAGAGCGTTTTGTTTTATGTACCATTAAGAGTTTGCTATGGACACCACAATTACAAGCTTGAATGACAGCAGCTAACAGAACTTAGAACAGGTCAAGAAGGAACATGATGCTTTAAATTTCAACATTGTATTACATAGGAAATTCTGACAATGTTGTTCTGTGAACCTCAGATGAAGATTCTAATCATTATGCTACTTTCACAAACAGCATTAGGGTGACCCATGGTGCTGTTTTAACACTATTAAGATTTCTAATTGGCAAGTTGCACCAGTTATGTTTGCACCCTTCCCACATCCTTGTGGGAGTGGGTTTAAAGAAATCATCTCCTGCTGCTGTCAAAAGAAATGCAAAGCAATCTGTCCCTTCTTTTACCAGTTTGTGCAGACTTTATGTTTAGTTACCTCATTAGTTGGCCCATCTGGTTGCAGTACACATTTTTAATTCTTGTAGCATTCATTTACATTTTCTTTCAAGCACCACACTTTAATTTAATCTCAGAGTGGGAAAAATACATAAAATATTCAAAAATGTGACAAATACGTGGAGGAATGCCATCTAGGTTTGTTCATATTTGGACCACCAGTGAGGTAAATAACCGTCCCATCTGCTTGAAGGACGCCTGCAGATACCATGCAGCATTGGGATGGCACAAACAATAATAATTGTCTGCTTGGCTTGAAACAGGACAGTTACTTTTGTGCAGATATACTGCATTACTACTCCATGGGACCATGGAGTGGCACAGAGACAACTTTCCTCACAGCCATCTCATGAAGACCATCATGATTTCCACAACATTCAAACTGGGACCTAGGTGCTGGGCTGTTCCTTTGATTGTCCTTGCAGGAAAGATTCCCTTTCTCTTCAATTTAGTCTGACATGTTTTAGCCTTCTGTTCCTTCAGCCTTGCCAAAAATTACTGATGGAGCACTTACCTAAAGGTTTGATAAAAGTTTTTCTTGAATTTGTATCTTCCTTTTGTTACATCTTTATTTCCATCCTATAAAGTTGATGCAATAGCCAGAATATTGAATCCAGTTTCACACACTTTATTTCATAGATCACACACAAAAGTAGTTTTACATGAGGCAGGTTCAGGGAGATATCATTTCTAGATGATCTCAGACCCATCAGGAAACTGATCTGGCCACTGTGAGCATGATTCACTCAAGGGTTTCTGACATTTTCCTGTCATCAGACAGGCAACTGATGTTTTCTCGACTACTTGCATAAATTGGAGCTTTGGGGTGCAACTTATGATCTTTGCTCAACCCTCACGGAAAAATTAGGAGCACAATGCACAAGGATCAACAAAGAAATGGCAAAGGATTTGAATTGTGAGGTTGATATCTTGCTCATATCTTTTTGCCAGCCTCAGTTTTTAGTTATCAGGATAATGAGAACTGCATCAATGGTTGTCCCGTCAGTGTGCACAGCCTTTTTTCCTACAAATCACATTGAACCATTCACTAGCTCCTTGATCTACCTGTACCTTCCACTACCGTGGGGCTGGACGTGGCACAGGAGGAGATGGATACAGACAATTGTGTGGGGTATTTGCCCAGTCACAAATGAGATAATTGTATCCTATTTTTACCCTCCATGATAGGTTTGTCTGCAGTTTTTCTGTAGCTGCTATGAGGTGAGGACTTCATTATCTGCTTGTGTCCCATCAAACAACAAAACAATAATGTGGACAGTTGGAAGTTTTTCATTCAGCCCCCTATGGAATTAGACAGGTTCCATTTAAGCACATGATTCTGTGTATAAAACACAATTACACTGCCTTTAAACATACTTTTGCTCAATTTTACAATCTTTCAGGGAATCCTAGTTGGCATCTGTTTAGTGTTCAAATAGGGGGTGAAATCCAATTTTGAGGCAAATTTAATTGTTCCTATACAGTTGGGCAATTTTACACCTAATGTCCTTTCTCCAGAATGCTCACTGAAAAGCAAAGATAAAAATGATATATAGACCATGCAATCTGAAAATTGGTGGATGCAGCTTTTGTAAAATTTTGTCTTTTTCGGTGCTTGGCCACTACAAAATTTGCGGAATGCCAGTGACATGGAGAGTGGGTGAATTCCCTAAGGATAGTCTAAAAATAAATGGAGATTTAAGAGGAATCTAAAACATGATTAAATGATTGTTAGTTTTGGTTTCTAAGCCAATATTTAATAATACAATTTCCATGGCTGGTGGTATGGTCAAAGCAAACTTCTGTATGCTTCTGTAAAGTTAAAAATAACCACAATTTCTGAAAAAGGAAAAGCAGTAATGTGAATGTTTTAAAATAGAGAATAAAATGACCGAGAAGCATATTTAGAGCAATGTTCTTACTCTGTCTTCTCTCTTTGTAGCCTCCTTGTAAATAAGCAACCTGTGCACTCAGCTGTGTTAGGGCAAGTGTTCCTGGAAATGGTTCGTGTGTGTCTTGGAAGTATTAAGGATTCTGGACACAGTCTGATTTACTAACAAGGAGAACTTTATTACAGGCTACAAACGCGGAACAGGATGGACAGGAATGGACGTACACTCACTCACACACGCCCTTGGATACCCACGAGACACACGAGGGGGGAGTCGCACCAGGGAGTGAAACATACTTACGCACTCAGACACATACACACACGATTAACGGTCGGAAAAGGGGCGCAATACTATACTTGAGTCTCCTAATCTACACAAGTAAGGCTCTAAGCTACAGGGAATCTACTTGCCACGTATCTAAACCCCAAGAACAGCACACTCTTACCTATAGGGGCCTCAGCCCTGGTGTCACCAGCAAAAGAAGCTGAATGGAGCTAATGTGTAGGATTTTATGGAGCTAGAGAGGGGTGGAGTTACCTGGGTGACCTGGCCAGGCCAATAGTCCAAGGTCAAGGACAAAGGTGAGTCCTCAGGGCCAATCCCCCAGGTGTGTACTTGATGGTTGGGTGGAGCCCAACCTGTGATTGACAGTGAGCCCGACCCGTGATAGACAGTGATGTCACTTCCGACCAGGTGAACAATGGTGTACACTGCTAGGCCAGCACATGGCACATGGTAGCCCTATGCTTTTCCACAACAGCCCCCTTTAGCCCATCGTGTCCATGTCCACCTTTTTATCCCATTTGCCTGTATTTGGAATGTATCCTTCTATGCCTTGCCTATTTAAGTATCTGTATAAATGCCTCTTAAGTGTAGTAATTTTATCTGTTTCCATCACCATCTATGACAGCACATTCCAAATATCAACCATTCTCTGTGTAAAAAAACTTATCCCTAAGATCTTGCAGCAGCACTGTTGGAATTACCTCACTGCCACCAGTGGACTTCATGGGCATTCTACTAGGAGTGTGCCATGCATCTCTCTTCAACTACCTAGCCAGACAAATGGGTAGAGGCTACAGCTAACATATGGAAAGAGAAGTACCACTCCATTGAAGCTTCACTTTGAAACATAAAACTTTGGCCAAAGTGCCTGTTTTCATTTTCTTGCAACAAAATTGTTGTCATCTTCCTATTACTGTTTATTTTCATTCAGTTTAAATGAAAATACAGATCAACTAGGAGAAAAATTGAATTACAATAGGGTATTTAATTTTGAAATAATTAAAACCAGTTGATGCCATTTAATTGAGATGACCTGATGTCATTTATCTATCAGATTCTGGAAATGGTTGAAAGAATGCTTTCAATACTTTTCAAAACCACTTGAGAGGTAATGTGGCAGAGCAAATCCACTTTCCATTATGGAATTCCCTCAGTCTACATCCAATTCAATGGAATGAAAATCAGACCTGTTCTATATTGGGCATGCATTCAGCTTCATCACTTTATGCCTGATGTTTTGGAGTAATCAAAGCAGACTGTGAGAATGAATCCCTCTCCCACCTTCTGAATTAGTAGATTCCATGTATCTGTAGTTCACCTCTGGTACATAACGTTGGTTTGTCATTAGAAAACTCTATGTGGAACTAATATTTAAAAATTCTTTATCTGAGCAAAGATCTACTTTGATAGGCAATGCAAACGTTATCAAATGTGCAACATTTTATTCCATGAGGATACACTGCAATATTTTTCTATTCATCAAGTCAGGGGATAGTGCATTATTCTGTAACTTTTAGAGAGAATTGAGAATACAGCTAATGTTTTGGAAATCATACAGGCCTTTACTTGCTAGTATACTTGGGCAGTGGTTTGTGATGGATGAATTTAACTTTAATACATGAAAGGATGCAATTTACCAAGAATCTTCATGTTGTTTTGTGTTAGGATTCTGTATTTTTGTCTGTGAAAACTATAAACCAATGCAACACTGTGGTTCAGTCTTGGCCACTTGTCCTGTCTATTTGCAGTTTGCACTTTTTCCCTGTGACCATGAGGGTTTCCTTCAGGTTCTCCAGTTTTGTCCCACATCCCAAAAGATGTGCAGGTTGATGTTAATTGGCCGCTCTAAATTTCCCCTTGTGTGTAGCTGAGTAGTAGAATCTGGACAGAGTTAATGGTAATATGGTGAGAAGATTAGTGTATGCTTAGTGTACATGGGTGTTTGATGATAGCCATAAATTCAGTGGACCATAGAGCTTGTTTGCTTGTTGTATAATTCTGTCTCAATGACAGCGGTCCTGATCACAATTCTGTAAACTGTAAAAATGACTGTAAATTAAATTGACAAGTGCATCATGCAACTATTTGAGCAGACAACCTGTGATCGAATGGCTGCTTTCATTCAGTGCATCCCACAATAAACAGCATTAGCATGTAGTCTGGAAGAAAAAGAATGGTTATGTAAGTGTTTAAATGTGTCCTTAAAATTTTCTGGTGGGAAATTTCACTGCTGACTCTAGCATGTGGATTTTAATTTTTTTTCGTCTGAAATTTCTCTTTCCACTACTATAGGGAAGATTTTTACCCATCGGTTAAGTTTGTAGATTGGTTCATGCAGTTTAATGCTCTGTTGAGTTTAAAAGAAAATATAGATGACCTGTAATCTTGGGAAGTTCAGGCCATCGGAAGAAATCATGCAGAATGGAATTCTTTGAGTATCACTTTTCCAAAATTTCAGGCAAAGTATTGCCACAATCAATCAGGTCAATGTGCCTATAAGGACACATCAGCAGTTTCACCTGGAAAAACAGAGTTAGATCAGACTGCTAGGACCTTGCACTGAATATCACCATCTTCATTTATTCTGACATTCATCTTCAAGGCCCACTACACTTAGACCTATCAGAAGCAGGTTGGAAGGAAATCCTCAGGGAAGCCCAGAATCTTTCTCAGCCACATCACATTGAAATTTGCCCAGTTAACAGCTCACTGGTATCTTCTAGTCATCTCCTCTTCTGCACCATGCTCTCTAGTATTTACTCTGGAGTAGCACCCAGACAGAATGAGATATTCAGTCACATAAATTCTTTTAAATGTAAACAATAAGAAATTTTTTATTGAATATCTTGCATTTTTGGTTGGATTAAGTTTTGTTGTTGAATCTATTAATTCATTATATAGTGCAATTTCATATTTTAATGCTCAGTTTTTCATGTTGCCAAGAAACATAAAATGCTTAAGTCATAAAGGTGAAAACAAAGGTCAAATAAAAGAGAAAAGGGAATACACCATGCTGGCCTTAAGCATATTCAGTTTTTCCTTGTTCTGGAATTCCAAGTCCACATTCCCAGCTAATCCTTGTGTCCCTTGATTCTCTATAATTTTTAGCCTTGAACAAACTCAAGGATGAAGCATCCACAGACATTACATGTTGAAAATTTCAAAGACTCACAGCCCTCGAAGTCTCCTCAATTTAGGTCTATTGGCTAACCTGAGAGAATAGTTCCAGATTCTCAAGTCAGAGGAGACAACTTCTCTGGATCTACCTGTCAGTATCTCTCAGAATCCTTTATATTTCAATGAGATAACTTCTCATTGTTCTAACCTCTAGTGCTATAGGTGCAAACTACTTGATCTGTCCTCATTGGACAATCCATTTATCCCAGGAATCAGTCTGGTGTATCCATGCTGCACAGCATGAAAAACAAGAACATCCTTCCTTGGAATATGGAGACCACAAATTGCTCCAATTATAGTCTTATCAAAACCCCACACAGTTTCAGAAAGTCTTACTCTAGTACTCCATGCCCCTTGCAATAAGGTAAATGTTTTATTTGTTTGCTTGTTCCAGCTAAACATTTTCTTCAGTTCCCTAAATGAGGACTTCACTGCCAAGGCTGACAATTGCCCATCCCGAAATGCTCTTGAAACAGTGGCAGTGAGATATCTTCCTGAACAACTGCATTTTACTATCCATCATCTTACTTTGTTCATTTCATTCAACAAAGATTTAAATCAGAATTGCCAAATAGATGAGCTATCTTGATACCCTCTTAAAATTTTCCCATCACAGAAACTAGTCTTTGTTCTATTCATTTCACTCCATAAGATATCAAGGAATGGCTAAAAAACATTGGTTATAGTAAAGGCAATGCACAGAAAAAACATCTCAGCTATCATGCTGAAAACTTGAGCCTAGAAATTAGACACATTGAAGTGCATTTTTAAGCTCAAATTGCACATAAAGGATATTTCATACATGTTTTAATGTAGTATTGACTATTTTCTGTGAAATCCTAACCATCACAAAATTGTGATGGGCACTTCTGGGTCCAGATGAACCGAAATGTTGACTGTCTGTTACCCTCTACAATGCTGCAGAACCCAGAATCAGAATCAGGTTTATTATCACTGTCTTATGACATGAAGTTTGTTGTTTTGCGGTTTTTAAAACAAATAGTGCAAAAAAAAAGGAATAATGAGGTGGTGTTTGTGGGTTCATAGACTGTTCAGAAATCTGATGATGGAGGCGAAGAACCTGTTTCTGAATTGTTGAGTGTGGGTCTTCAGGCTTCTCCCTGGTGGTAGTAACGAGAAGAGGGCATGTCCCAGATGGCTTAGTGTCCTTGGTGATGGATGCCACTGTACATCTATAGAAATTTGCAAGAGTCTTTTGTGACAAACACCTAACAAAGTAGAGTGGCTGGCGTGTCTTTGTCATTGATTGCATCAATGTGTTGAACCCAGGACAGATCTCCGAGCTATTGACACCTAGGAACTTAAAGCTGCTCACCCTTTCCACCACTGACCCTTCAGTGAGGACTGG
>JARFYF010000112.1:69034148-69045195 GCA_030265395.1 Rhina ancylostomus | reverse complement strand
TTTGGAGGAAAGAGTTGGGTCCAGGCTCCTCTTCTGTTGGCCTCGGCAGGTCTACCTCTTCCCCAGCACATAGAACCCCTCCTAATGTAATAGCCTAATCTAATCCCAATATCAGAAACTGTGCAAGTCTGGCTTAACAGCTTCTTTCTGCTTTCAAGCATCTTTTCTCTTGATATTTTTTTAAGGTGGTCAATTTGCACTAAACACGTTGATATTTCAGTACATTAAAAATAGGTGAAATCGGTTTTCCAGTCACATTCATCATTCAAGTTAACAGTCTTGGTGTTTGCCCTCTGTGAATAACGCAATTGGTGATCCATGCAGATGACTGCTATTTCTATAGACAAACACTTCACAGCAAGGAACAGCTTGAAACAAACTTCTTTGATCTCTATATGCTGCTATGCCTGCCTACATTTAACACACTCTTGACTAGTGCTCCAGACATATTCTGTTCATTAATGGCCCCCAAGATTCAGCACCTGTATCCAGAATTCAGGCAGTCCTGTGCCCTCGGATATGGACTCTCCACTGTTGTCCCTGCCTCCTCCCATTCGCTTTGCTTGCTTATTCTGTGAAAGCCACCAGGTGAAAACCCAACAGTGTGCTTATCAGACCCACCAAGTGTGAATACCTCAGCTGGAAGGAGGAAGGAATGAATCATGTAATAATTCATCTTTGAAGCAAATGGCTTACTGACGAGATGACACCTTCATCATTCTGCCATATATTCTGAGGGACAGGTGAAGTTCCATGAGAATGCAAAGATATAGATTAAGTTAGTCAAGCAAGATGTTTGTTATCAATACAGTAAAGGTTATTTTTCCCTTGTTCCTAACTTCACATGCACATTAATGAATGTTGCACGTAATGGCTACACAATATTAAATTAACCTTTGGCTTTTGATTCAGATATCCAGGATATCTCCAATGCCTTCTTCTCCGTAGATGTGAGGAGTGAGGAGGGCCACTTTGGTTCACTACCTCTCTCTGGCTTTATCTGTGAGGCAAGGAATAAGAAGAGTAGAGGAAAGCTATAAAGGAAGAAGGGAACAGAGGAAGGAAGGAGGAGAGACAGAGGGAAGGAAGGGATAGGAGGAAGTATTGAAAGGCTAGAAGGAAGTATTGGTTCCAGGGGACTGAGATGAAAAGCCATGACATTGCAAAAAGATGTTGTTTACTGCAAATATGGAAATGTGCATGAGGAAATGCATACACAGAAAAGGAAAGGGTGCAGCTACAAATCAAGCTAGTGTACAGAGCAAGAGTTGTTTACCAAGGTAGACTGAAGAGATTGGAGGAGCATAATTTTCTTGAACTAATGAAGTTTTTGAGGCATTGAATGCAGAATTTTGGCATCACATGCTTACTACTCACTTCTCTTTGCCTACCCCCAGTGTTCCAGCTTGTCAGCAGTCTACTTCTTTTGTTCCAATTTCGCACAGGCAATTCCAGCATCCTTGAAATATTGTGTTTGCAATGTCCTTTGAATTTTGTCCCTTGCAATTAAATCATGAGTGTCCCCTTCATGCTCATTGAACCAATCTGGATTTGAAACCAGGAAGTTATATACTAAAGTATTGGCTGGGTTAAAAATCTTACAGCCAAACATTTGGTTCCTTATTCCGGTAATGTTTCAAAAGTGTTTACCATTTTCTTTTTCAAAACATTTCATTTTTACTCCCTTTGTGCTGTGTTCTCATCTCTTACTGGCAATGGCCACACCTTCGCACCTGCTGTGCTTTGGAGAAGTCATTATCCAACCCAAGAATATTGCTGAAACCAGATGCAAATTTCATTGGCTAATGAATGATTCTTTACTATAAAACAAATTAAAATCAGAAACTTTAATAATTCTCCAAGATCTTTTTTGCATAAGAATATAAATTACTGATATACCTACCCTTTATAATTTTATGGGAAAATGTTTTGATTCAAGTAAAAACAAACATGTGGAAAAATGCATTTCATGGGGATCAGATATGTTGAACTTTAATAATGCAATATTCAACAGCCAACTCATACATTAAGATAATTGGACTTAGATAATTGACTTGGATTTTATGGTGACTGATGACAAAACTTCCAGCATTCGCCATCATTAAATTTGGAAACTGACAGCAAATTCTGGATTTGCATGCATATGATCAAACATGGAAATCCAGATTCTCTGCTCCTCCACACACAATCGTGGGGAATTAATGAACTGACAGAATCTTCAGGTGTATATGTTTGTTGTAAAATACCTTGAAAAAATTGTGTGTGGTTGTAGAAGTAAGTTTCTTAAGTACTTCTGAGCTATAATTATTGCTCAACAACATTTTTTGGTTTTTAAGAAATGTATGAATTCTATTTCACTTAGATAAATCTTTTTAAATACAATGGAACTTAACCCAATAAAAGTTGTTTGTTTTTAATCATAGTTTATAATTTTTAGCTATCTTAACCTCATGCAGACAGCATGTTCCAATATTTATTCCTTGTTCAGTAAAATCTTTAAAATGATAAATAAATACTGTGCTTTTCACTTTTTGTTTTGCTATATGTCAGAATTCTTCCATCTGATTGGCTGTTCCACGAGCTTGGTGAAATCACTGTTGTTGAAAATAAGGGACCCCTTGGAACTGATGTTTGACAGCAATCCATATCACAAGAAAGGAAGCCTGAACCACAGAGGCCACTAGATCTTTCAGAATAGTTTTCGTCAAAGGCAGCATTGAGTACCATCACTTCATAACTAAACACAAAACTTTAGCCATTGGACCAAATTGTGCCTCATTATTCCTGTGCATCCCTCCACACCCCACTCCCACCCTGTGCTGGTCCCATCGTTGCACGTAACATATGCAGCCACCCAGCTCTCAACACATGGTGGCTGTCCCACAGTGTAGAACCATCCATAAATGAGAACTAGACTACCTCTCGTAGAAACTAAGGCCCTGTCCACGGATCACCCGGATGGCCTCCTAACAGCTTTGTTGCCGGAAGACCGCTTCAGTTTCCAAATGTCTCAGACAATCGGAGACATTTAGAAACAATAGGCACAAATGTAAATAATTTTTTAAAATTAAATATCTTAAAAATAATTTCACTTAAAACATTTGGCTGACTTAACTAAATTAAAACATCCATGCATTTAAAAAAAATCTTCACTTTTTTGTAAATGGTCAGCAAACACATTCAAATGAATGGGGCCATGTCAGATACATCAGCTATGGCTGACGGAAAGCAGAGGAGCCAGATACAAAGTGCTGAGGCCCCTCAGTTCAGTGAGTTATGGAACGATGATCAGCTTGCGATCTCCAGCTCTTTCCACATTCCTGTGCTGTTGTGTGCAGCCACAGAAATCGGAATGTACTGATGTACTGCTGAACTTGCTGTTCTCTACAGAATACTGGCAATACAGCAGTGTAATCTGGCCTATTATCCACAATCTCATGTCCATTGTTATGAATCTACAATAACCAGATCTCTGGGCTACTTAAAGTGCAGGCCAGCTTCTGGATCCCACAGGCAAGTGGCCTTGAACACTATTTTAAAGAAATAGTCGGAAGGAAGATTTGCATTTCTAAAGCACCTTTCATGATCTTGTGGCTTCATAAGATGCTTTACAGTCAGTGAAGTATTCAAAGTGTGTTCTCTATTTTTATATCGGAAATGAAACGTGAAGGCATTTCCGCAGGACAAACAGAGTGAGGGATGTCTGCTACCATATTCTCTTCCTGGCTAGGTCCAATGGCTGGGTTCCAACTGATGTTGAATTAATGCAGCAGAGGTTATATTATATTCATGCCTGCAGTTAATAATATCTACCCAAGTTCTTAGTGCTGCCACTGTTTTTTTGTTAATGTTTCAATTTCACTATTAACAAAATTATGTTAATACAAATACATGAAGTGTTCAGTTTATAATGAATCTGGAGAGAAAAAAGTCATTTGCTTCACCCAGAGGAATGCAGTGTTTCAGATCTAAATATTTTATTTTGTGTGACTGTGTGGGCTGCTTTTGAATTGATTAATGTAAGATAATTTTAATGAGCTGAGTTTTGCTAGAATAGCTTCAAAACTTCAAATGCGGCAATACTACACGAGGTGGCTTTTTCCTGTATCATGAGGCTTTGACCGCAACCATCATATACTGCATTCTAGTTCAGCATCAAGTCTGATACAGAGCTAGCCGTCACTTCCATGGTGGAAAGGATGTGCTCCTGGTTCTCCGTAAGGTGTGCATGGTCGGAAGTGGACTTCCTGAGCTTTTGGCTGGCTCGATAATACCATAAACATTGTCACATCCTTGTTCTAAAGCCTTCATCTGCATGCTGCCCTATTGTAGTCCTCACCTGAGTCCTCTGGAGTACAATCTTTGCACAGATTCGCTTTACCCCTAAGATCCTGTGGACAACACCAAATATTTACCTATCAGGCCCCCTCCTTACACTCTTGCTTTTTTTCAGCCTGTGAAGGCTTCCTGCACCCCCAAGCATACAGTGCCTCTCTCCACCAAATGTCCTTCTCTTAGCCTGGGATAACAGATCTTCCATCTGTGAAATAGAATGGTTGTCCTGCTTTTCAGACCAACTTTCTTTTTGATCAGATCAAGCTGCACAGTGATGTTCAGCAATTTTTCGATTTAGTGTTCTATTTCCCTCCAAAAGGTATACGCATAACGTGAATTAATACTGTATAAGCCAAGGGCATGTGCAACAAATCAGACTGCCTTTGAAGGGGCATATTAAAAACATATATTATGTGTGTACACATAAAGGCATTAACTCTTAACATAACTCATGATTACAAACTCAAGAGAGATTATTTGGAAAAGCCATGTGCATGTTGGGTCGCCTTACATACACTAATCACAATAGCTACTATTTTCTAAGTACCCAGATCTTCACATAAACTGTATCCCCAACAATCATATGTCAATGGCACCAAGATTAGATGGTGCAAGTTCCTGCACAACACCATTTTATCAGACAATTTCATGCACAGTTAAATTTCTGGGCCATAAATTTTTCAAGTATTCATATTTTGACAGTCACCTTATTTGAAGAATGGATAGACCATGAATATTTGAATATATGAAAAACTAAGAGGTGGCTAGGGTTTTTGAAAAAACATTTTGAATGATTTGATTGCTTTAATTTCTGCTTTTTTATGATGGTGATTCATCACTCCCCATCATTACCGAAAAGATGCTTAAACGATTTGAAAGTTTGAGGTATTGAGTAATGTTGTTACTGATTTTTTATTCATAGACTTTGCTCGCTAATCATTCTTCCAGTGATATCATTTATAGCTGCTTAAATGATATCAAATTTTGAGTCAGATGAAACACTGACACAAATTTGCACTGAGACAGCATAATGGACCCTAAAGTTGTGACAGGCACTTATAGGACATTAAGGCTTTAACTTTTGTCCTTTCATTCTGCATATGCTTTACAAGCACAAGGCACACAACCAGTGAACATGTCTTCACCTTCTGAGTGCTTTGGAATGTTCTTTTCTTCCTTCTGTTACTTTAATAGAGGCTAAGCAAGCAGGTTGCAGATTCATATTGATGACTGCCCTTCTCTGTTTTATTGTCTAAGAATTTACCATGGTAGAGAAGGTAAACTAATACAGGAGGATCATCACTACACATGTCTTGTGGTTACTGGACAGACTCAGATGAGTTTTGACTGGCAACTGATGATGTGAAAAGTTCATAATAATCAACTGGTAACCAGATATGTACCATAAACGTGATCTTCTCAGCATCTTCCACAACACAAGAGCATGTCAAAAAACTCCTTGCAGAATTATATGGCCTTAGCATTCATCCTAAAGTAGAAAGCCCAAAGCCTGATAGCAAAGAGCTTTTGCTAATCTATTTCATGAAATACATATCATCATCTGAATTAGTGGTCAGATCCCCTGTAAAATCTAAAGTTAGACTTTTCTTAACATCGATTTAGTATCCCATAATGTTGCTGAAATGACAAATGGTTAACATGTACTATTGGAGAAACTAATCTGCTTCACATTTTAAACAAGCATGTTCTCTTTCAAGATTAGATGAAGAAAACCTTAGTCCAAAAACACCAGGATACGCAGTCATAGGTCCCATGCTCAGGAACAATTCATCACATACTTTTAAGAGGGAAAACATTTCAAGGACTACTCCTCCAGGAATACACCGTTCCCTCAATTTTGCATTGAAGTTTCAGCCTGCAATATGCATCCAAGTCCTGACCTGGGGTTTAATCCCTCAATGTTGTGACTTGGACTTGTGAGTGCTTTCATTGGGTTACCATCAAGTAGGACAGTGAAAGAAATCTTGTCTGTAGTTCATAACAAAGCAATAGCAAGATTTTAGTGCATTTTCCAATCTGATGTAATTTTGTTAAATCTTGATTGTTAAAAATATAGGTGAGATGAGACAATACAATCTTGAAAATTTACCAACTTTTTTTAATTGCATAACCTGCTGTGTAACATCTAAATATTAGCTGGAAGGACCAGTTCTCCATCCGAGATGAAAGCAATACTTATATATGAATGCCAAAGCTAGTAAAAACTCCTCCATTAATGGTCATTTGATACCTTTAAGTAGTGCAACTTGAATCAGAATCAGGTTTATTATCACTGACATATGTTGTGAAATTTGTTGTTTTGCAGTAGCAGTATAGTTCAAAGACATAAAAATCACTATAAGTTACAAAAGTAAATAAATAGTGCGAAAGAGAAATAATGAGGTAGTGTTCATGAGTTCATGGACCGTTCAGAAATCGGATGGTGGAGGGGAAGAAGCTGTTCCTGAAACATTGAGTGTGGGTCTTCAGGCTCCTGTACCTCTTCCATGATAGTACCATGAAGAGAGCATGTCCTAGATGGTGAGGGTCCTTAATGATAGATGCCACCTTCTTGAGGCACTGCCTCTTGAAGATGTCATCAATGGCAGGGATAGTTGTGCCATGATGGAACTGGCTGAGTCTACAACCCTCTGCAGCTTCTTTTGATCCTGTGCATTGGAGCCTCCATACCAGGTGGTGATGCAACCAGTCAGAATGCTCTCCACCGTACATCTGTAGAAATTTGCAAGGCACATCAAATCTCCTCAAGCTCCTAACAAAGTAGAGCTGCTGGTCTGCCTTCTTCGTGATTGGATCAATGTGTTGGGCCGAGGATAGATTCTCCAGGATCAATGTGTTGACGCCCAGGAACTTGAACCTGCTCACCTTTTTCTCCTTGTTTTCTTGTTACTTCCATGATATATTGACAATATCCCAAATGCAGGCATTTCTGCTCTCAAATGTTTCAAGTTTGTCAATGGTGGGAAAGAGTTAATCTTTTTTTAAAATTATATGTAGCATGGATAATTTGGATATAAAAATAATTACTCAATCTAGACGCAGCATTATACGTGGCAGTGGAGTTACAGGTAGACAGGGTGGTGAAGGTGGCTTTTGGCACACTGCCTTCATGAGTTAGGGCATTGAGTACAGAAGTTGGGAGGTTATGTTGAAGTTGAACAAGGTGTTAGTGAGGCTGCAGTACTATGCTCGGTTTTGGTCATCCTGCTATAGGAAAGATGTTACTAAACTGTAAAGGGAACAGAAAAAATGTAAAAGATATTGCCAAGACTCAAGGGAATGAGTTATAGGAAGAGGTTTGACAGGCTAGAACTTTTTTCCTTGGAGGGCAGGAGGCTGAGGGATGACCTTAAAGAGGTGTATATAATCATGAGGGGCATAGATAGGGTCAGTGTGTACAGTCTTTTTCCCAGGGTTGGGGAATTAAGAACTAGAGGCCATAGGTTTAAGGTGAGAGGGGAAATATTTAATAGGAACTTGAGGGGCAACTTTTTTTTTTACACAGAGGCTGTTATGTATAGGAATGAGCTGCCAGAGGAAGTGGTTGAGGCAGGTACAATAACAACTTTTAAAAGACTGTTGTCAGGGACATGGGTAGGAAAGATTAAGAAGAATATGGGCAAGTGGAACTTGCTTGGATGGACATCTTGGTCGGCATGAATCAGTTGGACTGAAGGGCTTGTTTCCATGCTCCATGACTCGCTGACTCCAGTGAACATGCTATTTATTAGGGTCAGGAGAAAAAAAAAGATTTTTACACCCAGCACGAGGAATCATAAGTAACTCTGCCTTTCATTGGAAGACCAGAGCATGAGAAGACAAAATAAACAAGGGGAACTTGTGCTTGGATTCCTGCTCCCTACCAGGGATGGAACTTTCTTCTATCACCCCAATGGAGTAGATTCTGAGCAAAGGTCAACAAGTCTGTGGGAGTACCTTCACCAGAAAGACTGCAATTGTTCAAGAAAGTGGGTCTCCATGACCTTCTCAAGGGCAATTTGCCATGGGCATGAATACCACTTCATCAGGAAAACCCAGATCCAAATAAATAAATAAATAGAAATAATTCATTTATAAATATTTAATTAAGACCAATACTGAAGATCATACAGATAAAGTTTTTAACATAGTTAAACACTTGACTGAAAACCTGCAATGTTATCTACACAAGTCAACAAGCCAAAATTAGATAATGTGAATTTGAATGTGCAGGCACAGTCCCCGTCTGAGCAGATTAAGAGCATGAAAATGCTTGATAAGGTTCATGTGAAAACTCAATTCTTTCACAGTTCAAGCTATCAAAAATCCTACTTCAATTATTTATCTATTCTTTGCCAAATAATCCCATGGGAACTTTCAAATCCACCTGGACTGCCGAACGGAAGTTTAGTTTAACACCTTACCAGAAAGAGCAAACCCTCAGCAAAGGATTCTCTCCTGGAATAAACAATATCTCCACAAAGTTCATTCATAAAGATGGATCTTGAAGTCTATGGGAAAGGCTGTCAAGCATGTGTATGGCTAATACACTGGAACTATGTAAGTACTAAATGCACCATCTGAACTACAAACTTAAATCACAAAATAAGACTTAAACTCACAGCTTTCCTCACTCAGAGAAAACTGTGCTCTCAATGATTAGCTGGGAAACCACCGCAGGTTACAATACTCTTGTAACCTGCGGCCCTGTTTCCCAGCATAAAGTTCACCAATTCTATTTTGAGACTATCAATAGATGCAGTCTTGGCTGTGATTGTAAGGAATCTGTTACTTGCAGCAATATCTTATCCTGTTTCTTTGAGTCGTTGATGAAATTCAAAGGTGGTGTAGACTTTTGGACTAAGGGGGATATCAAAGACTATAGAGATCAGGCTGGGAAGTGGAGTTCAAGCCAACATCAGATCACGGTGGAGCAATCTCAGGGAGCTAGATGACTGATTGCTACACCTATGTCTTATGTTGTAACTTAAAATACTGAAAACTTTGCCATCCAATTCTGTGCTGTTAGTCCAAGTTAGATAGCTTGGAGTATTGTGTGCAGTTCTGGTTGCCACACAATGGGAAGGATGTAATGGACTCGAGAAAGTGCAGAGGAAATGCCCAAGATGATGCCTGGATTGGAGGCATCCTTTGTTATGGAGAGACATTGGATAGACTGGGCTTGTTTTCCCTGGAGCAAAGGAAGCTGAGGGTTGATCTGACAGAAATATATTAGATTATACAGCAGGATCTACATCAACTGGGAGAGTGGGCAAAGGTATGGCAGATGGAATTTAAAGCAGACGTGAGAAGTGATGCATTCTGGGAAATTAAATCTGGTCAGTACACACACAGTAAACAACAGAACCCTGGGGAATTTGTAGAACAGAGGGACCAAGGGGTACAAGTATATAGTTCACTGAATGTTGCAACACAGGTAGACAAGGTGGTGAAGATGATGTATGGCATGCTTGCCTTCATTGGACAGGGTACTGAGTACAAGAGTTGGGATGCCATGTTATAGCTGTTTTGGGCGTTGATGATACTGCACCTGGAAAATTGTGTACAGTTCTGGTTGTCATGCTATAGGAAGGATGTGATTAAGTTAAAAGGGTGTGCAGAAAAGATTCACAAGGATGCTGTTGGGACTGAAAGGCTTGAAGTAGGAGAGGCTGAATAGGCTGGGACTGTTTTCCTGGAGTGAAGGAGGCTGAGGGGTGACCTTATAGAGATTTATAAAATCATGAGGGGCATAGATAAGTTGAATGGTCATGGTCATTTTCTTAGGGTAGGGGAGTCTAAAACTTGTAAACATAGGTTTAAAGTGTGATGTGAGAAATTTAAAGGGGATCTGAGGGGCAAGTTTTTCCACAGGGAAGGTGGTGGGTGCCAGAGGAAGAGGTAGAGGTGGGTAAAATTACAACATTCAAAAGACGCCTGGACAAATTCATGGATAGGAGAGGTTCAGAGGGATATGGGACAACTGCAGGCAAATGGGACTTGCTCAGGTAGGTTCCTTGGTTGGTATGGATGAGTTGGGCTAAAGGGCCTATTTCTGTGCTGAATAACTCTATGAAAGGATAGGTAGAGTAGGTAATCAAAATCTATTTCCCAGGGTAAGGGTACCAAAAACACGGGGGTAGTTTTAAGGTGACAGATGGGAGATTAAAAGGGGATCTTCTTAGGGGTAAATTTTTTAAAACACAGAGTGGTTGATGTCTGCCAGATGTGGTGGTGGATAAAATTACTATGTTTAAGAGACATTTAGACGGACACATTAAAAGGCAAGGCAAAACAGGATGAAGTCCAAATATGGGCAAATGGAATTAGCATAGATAGGCAAACAGGTTGGCATGGACATGGAGAGGAAAGGGCCTGTTTCCGTGCTGTATGACTCTATGACTCCAAGATTATGCCTGAGCTTGCTTTGGTTAGAATAACTTCATTTGTAACCAGCTATTTGATGAGTATTATTACCTAAAAACATTTTGGTTAATCTTGATGAACCTTATCCAGATACTTTCACATCTTTTCTCATGGAGACCTGTGGCCCTGTACGTGCTTGATGCCTGTCTGATGGAAGAAGCAGGACTGATGATCGAACTGTTTCATCTCAGTCCATTTGGATTCTGTTGAATGTGAGCCACAGAAATATATCTGGCTCTAGCATATCATACACATTCTGTCAGAGAGATTTGCCTCTAGGTGTCTG
>JARFYF010000112.1:68836989-68847723 GCA_030265395.1 Rhina ancylostomus | reverse complement strand
AATAAGCGTAGTATTGTCTGTAAGCTGATAGCATTGTAGTTTAGTGCACTAATGCTCATAAATAATTGAAGTACCCTAATTAAGCCAGGAAAACACCTCTGACAAGGAGAAGTAAATAGTTGAAAAATGAATTCATGACCCTCACAGCCATAACTGGATTTCATAACTGGATTATTGTCCATTCTCCCAATCTTTAATTTTTGTGCTTGCTCCCTCATTTTGTTTACAAACATGAACAGATAGATGCTGGCTGTAAAGTACAATGTGCATGACCTTGGAAGGTTTGCATTTATGGAGCTGCTGGGCCAAGAAAGCATGAATGGGGGATGTCATGTAATTTCTTGATGGCTAAATCTGGTCTGAGAGTTTGTTATCTTTATGTCAATGTTGCAGATGAACTTAAAATGACTTCTGAACTTGAACCTTGCCAAATGCAAATATTTGGGTTGTGTGAATCTTCAGCCCCTGCTTGAGTTTACCAGCGTCCAAAAATGATGGTATTAGAAGCAAAAGCTAAGAGTTGTTGATGCATTTCTACATAGAGGCGATTTAGAGAGTGAATTTAAGCACAAAAACCTATGATGCTGATTCTGCCATTACTATCTTTATTAAGTTTTGGGATTCGAATGACCATGGCAAGGCCAGTATTTATTATCCTTGAAGATTGTGATGAGCTACTACCTTGGTGAAGACACTCCTACTGTGCAGATGTTGCATAGATGGCTGCAACCCAAATAGAAACTTGGTGGAATTTTTCAAGTTTACGTTTAATTTGAAGTTAACTCTTTGGGATATGTATACTGGAAGGCAAGACTAGCAGCAGAATATTATTGAATATAAATGTAGCTATGGACCTTAATTACCTAACTTTTGAGGTACACTCAGTTACTGTGCCAGCTTTTGAGGTGTCCTTATTACACCCAATGTTAACCAATACATTTTTTTTAAAATGCATGTCCTTGATCTTGATGTCCATGGCAAAGTGAGCATTTATTGCCCTCGAAGGATGTGGTGAGCTGCTGCCTTGGTGAAGGTACTCCCACGACACAGTTGGGAGTTAGACTCAGTGATGAAGGATCAGTGTTGTGTTTTGAAACTCAATGGTGTGCAGTTGGGGGGGGGTTGGTGGTGGGCAGGGGTAGGGGTGGTAAACTGCAGGTGCTGGTGACCCCATGTACTTGCTCCCCTTGATTTGTTTATTGGTAGAGGTCATGGGTTTGAGAGGTGCTGGCAGAGTAGCTTGAGTAATGTATTTTGTAGATGGTACACAGAGCCATGATGTGCTAGTGGTGGAAAGAATGAACATTTTAAGGTGCCAATCAAGCAGATTGCTTTGTCCTGGGTGGCATTGAGCTGCTTGAATATTTTAGTGCTGCACTCATCCAGGGAAGTGTAGAGTACTTCACATTCCAAATTTGTGCGTAGAAATAGTGAAAAGACCTTGAGATGTTGAGGTACCCAGCCTTTGATCTGCCTTGTTGCCATGCCGAACCATTTGGGTGTCTGATCAGTGGTGACCCCCAGAATATTGATGATGGGGTCTTGGTGATGGTAATAACATTGAATGCCTTGTTGAAGATGCAGATGGAACTCTATGGCGTGAATGTTACTTGCAACTTATCAGCTCGTGTCTGAATGCTCTCTAGATCTTTGCTACGTGCAGGCATGGACTGCTTCATTTGCTGGGGAGTTGCAAATGAAATTGAACATTATGGAATCATGAAGAAACATTTCCACTTCTGCTGTTATGATGGAAGGAAGGCCATTGATGAAGTGGCTCAAGATGGCTGGACCTAGGTCATGGCTGGACCTAGGTCATGGCTCTGAGGAACACTTGCAGTGATGTCCTGGGGGTGGGATGACTACACAACCAGTTTTCTTCGTGAGGGGTATAACTCTGAACACGAGAGCACTTTCACTTTGCTGCCCATTGATTTCAGATTTACAAGGGCACCCTAATAGTGCCTTGATGTCAAGGACAGTCACTCTCACCCGTCTCACCTCTGGAATTCAGCTCTTTGGGCCAAAACTTGTAATGAGGTCTAGGGCTGAGTAGCCTTCGCAAAACCTAACTGGGCATTAGTGAGTAGAATGTTGTTGTGTAACTGCTGCTGCAGATGACGGCTTCATTTTGCTGATGATTGCTAGAATACTGGACTACAGTTGGCTCGGTTGGATTTGTCCAGCTTTTTATGAATGGGATGTACCTGGGCAACTTTCCTCATTGTCGGGTAGATGCCAGTGTTGTAACTACAAAGGAGCAACTTGGCTCGAGATGAAGCTTGTCATTAAGTGAAGATCTTCAGCGCTACAGCTGGGATGTTTTCTAGTCCCATAACCTTTTGCCATATCCAGTGCTCTCGGCCTTATTGTCACATGGAATGAACTGAATTGACTGAAGGCTGACACCTGTGATGATTGGGACGCCTGAATGAATGTGGTTGAAAACACTTCAACCTGTCTAGTATTTGTATGCTGGGCCCTGTCAGTTGGAGTGCCCTTCTACCATCAGCTGTCTTATTGTCCACCACCATTCACAACTGATGCGGTAAGGCTGCTGTGCTATGATTTGGCCTTTTGATTATGAAATTGTTTTGCTCTGTCTATTGCAAGCTGCTTTTGTTGTTTAGCATACATGTAGTCCTGTATTACAGCTTCTTTAGACTGGCACCTCATAATTTTTACAGATCTACCTTATGCTACTTCTGGCGTGCCCTTCTGTACTCATTGAACCTAGGTCAGTCACTTGGCTTAATAGTAATGCTAGAATGAGGGATAATTTGAATTGTGAACCGTTGATTACCAGTAAGTAAATTGAAGTGGCTTCAAATGTGTTTCACTTAATATGGTTGCATGTGCTGAGAGGGCAGGCATTCATTCCATTAGTCAAGACTTGATATTGCCCCAGATTCCAAAAATGAAAGGTCATTATTCAACTGGGTTGTGCTGTATAATTTTCTGGCTGTTTGGTCGGTCTGTAGAGATTTTGGCTTTGCCTGCTTATCCATCTGAAATAAGTGAGAAAATGCTCAATATAAACAAATTTCAGGAATTGCACAAATCTATTCTTTTTGGATATGCTTAACTGTGTTAGACTATTGGAATTTGGACTCTGTTTAATACTTAGCAAAATAGTTTTCAGGTTTAGCAAGCAGCTGTGTCTCTTAACTGCTAAGTCCTTGTACTGAGGAAAGCCCCTGTTTGGACAGAGTTCAAGAATGTATTTTCCACGGTTTGTTTGAATTCTGGTTTAGTTTTGTGTTCAGTTTGATTTTCGTACCCTTGGGAGAATGAGGAAACTAAGTTTCTCCTTTTTACTAGGGGCTCTGTTCAGGGTTAGCAATGAGACACAGATTGTAATTTGGTTTACTTGTATGTGAAGCTTGGATGTTTCATGCTGGTTGTCTTGCACATCCTACTGACCATGATTTCTATTTCTCAATTTATGTAGTTTGTTGTTTGGTTGGTAATTATCACAATTGATAATGGTGCTCAAAGCTTTGAAACCTGTTGGGATCCTGGCACCTGCACTCCTCCTCCTCCCGCTGGGCACCAGTTCCCGCACTTCCTTGAAAGTTCCTGTGTTCACTGGAAAATTTATTATACTATTTTACAGTATAACATCTAAAAAATGTAAATTAAAAGTGTGTCTGATTAATTGATTAATGACATCCAGTAGTCTGGAAAACCTGCCACTCAGACACCACCAAAGTCCCAAGTGTGCCTGATTAACTGATTTTTACTGTATCTAATCCTCAATTCCTCCAGTCTTTTACCTCGACTCCGACACCTGGGAGGCAGTCTTGATGCTCTTCTGCTCTGCTTCCGGTTAGTTTGTTGGAACATTTGTTACTGTGTTTAATCTTTTGTCTGTTCTAATCCAGCTATACAATTTACTATTTTATTTGCTGCATTCAATGTTCTTACATCCTGATTTAACATCACATATCCATTCCAGCTTCATTTTAGATTCCCTGTGGTCTGTTTTTACCACAGAAGATACTGGTGACATAATATTCTCTCCTGCCTTCCCTATATATAATGATGCTGACATTCTTGTACATGTTGCAACCTTGTTGCTTACCAAACTCTTATACCTCACCTTTTTCTTTGGCATCTTTCACATAGTAGATAATTTTGACATAGAGTGGACAGCCAGCACCTTTTTCCCCAGGACGGCAAAGGCCAATACCAGAGGACATCAGTTTAAGGTCCAAGGAAGAAAGTTTAGGAGAGATGTGAGAGGTAGGTTTTTTTTACACAGAGTGGTGGGTGCCTGGTACACACTGCTGGGGATGGTGGTAGAAGCTGATACAATAGGGACATTTGAAAGACTCTCAAATAGGCATATGGATATAAGAAAAGTGGAGGGTTATGGACTGTGTCGGAGGGAGGGGTTAGATTGATGATAGAGTAGGTTTATGTAGGTCGACACAACATCATGGGCCAAAGGGCCTGTACTGATCTGTTATGTTCTATAATATCTATTCCACCTTGTAAAATAGTTTAGTCCAATTCCATGATTTCTTTAATCATACATAAATACATTCTTTCTCATATAAAGAAATTATGACTAGGAATGATATTTTCAGCTTTTTTTTAAAAAAAGTCTTTCCCTGGCTCTTGCAGTTAAGCTAAGGTAGCTAACAGATTAAGGGTTAAGCCTGAGATTTTGTGGTCAGCACCAGTTGTATTTTGGAGCTGCAGTGGTTAAATCTAAACTGTGTCTCTATTTCTTCACATCCATCATGTTTAAAAGTTATCTTGTATTAAGGGTTATATTCTTCTAGATAGTTACTCTGACATCTTGAGGTAAGATGAGGTTTCCTGAAGTGAATATATTAGCTACTTTTATTTAAGTATTCATGTCAGAGTTTGTAAATGCAGTGAGACAGAAGCTTGGAATGATGATGCAAAGGATTAACTAAGATTCCCATATTTAGGAAATAATGAAGATACGATTTGAATTGTATTGCCAGCTATGGTCTGCACTTGGAAAGTAATTTTACAGATTATTTATTGGTGAGTGAAAATGAAGCTGGAATAACGGAACTATAAACAAGTTACTTAGTTAAATCAGGAATATGCAAGTTTGCAGATGTTAGTTACTTAGTTAAATCAGGAATATGCAAGTTTGCAGATGTTAGTCTAAATGCAATCCATGATTTGTGCATTTTAGTTATTTTTAAATGTTCATTTTGTTAGATCCAGACCCAGGACTGCTGGCCTGGGGCCACAGCTTAATTGAACTCAAGCCTCAGTTCCTTTTGGCTGTGATGACAGCAGCCCTCTTCATTTCTTACATTCTTCTGGGCGACAGGAAGGGTTTGCATTTATAAAAGTTTTCACGCTTTTTAAAAAATCTTTTCCGGACATTGTTTCCTTGCTGTTTCTAGCTCGGTTCCTGTATTACAATAGGAATTTTTTAAAAAATGGGCTCTAAAATGATTATTATCTGATTTGGAACCAAATGTGATGAAAGGGTGAAATGGACTCAGTTTAAAAACTGCGAGGGAAACTCTTTTGTTGTATACACAATGATTGGCTGAAACATGCTTGCAAAAAAAAACCTTGATTGTTCTGCAAGTTTCCCGTTTGCTGCTCTATGTTGTTCAAATCGAAAGACCAGTTACCCAGTCCAATTGTTCCTGCATTATTTTGCTGTTTCAATATTCCTGTCTCTGGCTAGTGGTTGAACTGCTGTCTCCCGAACTTCTCGATGTTGGATTATACGTCCTCCGGTGGAAATCCTATCAGTATACTACAGTAGCTGTCGGTATGAAGTTTCATTGGGGAAAAAGCAAAAGATAATGGTTTCTAGAATTTGACAAGGTGTGTGTGGGTTGCAGGACGAGGAACAAGCTGGAGTCTTGTGGAAATTTTCTGCACTGCCACTGTAAGTCGAACCAACACCAGAGAATTATAGTTTTGAGTGCTAAATCTAAGTATAGGTATCAACACAAAACATCATCTTCATTGCATTTGGTTGCCACTTGAAATTTTGTTGCTCCTGTTTATTTTTAAGATTACTATTTTCAGTTTAATGTTTTTAAAAAAGTCTACCCTCTTTAAAAAGTTTTTGAGTATGTTTAATGGATTATATGCCTGAAGTACTTCAAGTTAAACTCATTGCTTTTATTAGTGTGTTTATATGGGGTGTGTTTTGTCCTACTTTTTTCCTAAATTGTCAGTCGTCCAAAAGCATAATTGTATACTTCGCGCTGCAAGTCTTGGGTTGTTGCTAGAGGGAGCATCTTTAAGCTGTATATTAGGGCAAAGTTCTTGTGGTAACAAGTGTATCACTGGTAAATTAAGGGTATCACACAAATGTTGCACATAAGGGAAATCTATTGGTTCAAGTGTGATTTTTGTATTGTCCAGCTAAATGTACTGCTACCAACGACTTTGGATTTTTGTAGCATTCTTTCAGACCTCTTTTTAAAAAAAATCTTCAAGAGATTCATATACATTGAATTACTTTTATTTAAAGCAGTGGTTAACGTGAACAGATGCGTTTGTCAAGTGCACAGAACTGACATTGTCTGTGCTGAACTAGTCAAGAATTACAGGTAAAAATGAGGGGTGTCAATAATATAGGGAAAAAGTTGTAAATGCTATACAGCAGGTGCTCTTGAGAGCACAATATTGAGTTATCCAATCCTGTAAATGATGACTTTTGTACATTCTATTTTTCTTCAACAGTTGAAGTATGCAGTAGTTTTAATTTTCAGTGCAAAAACTGAATTTTCTGGTGGTTTTTTTTGCTCAAATTACTTCCACAGAAAGAGCAGAAAATACTGTTGGTAGTAATTGATGATAGCTAGTCAACACCTATTATTATAATGGAATATATTAACCTAGTTAGATTAAACTTCTATGTTTAGAAACAAAAATCTGGAATTTTTTTTTAAAAAGTTATCTACATTGTCGGTGTCCTTAAGAAGGCCTGCTATCCTTGCCTGGTCTGGTCTATCTGTGCCATCGGTGCAATAGTATTGCAGTTCACTTCTAGCTGTACCCTGCAGTAGCCTAGTAAATCAGTAATTGTATTAGAAATTATTCAAAAAGATGAACCATAACCACCACCTCAGAACAACATTGGCTTTCCAGCAAGTCCACATCTTTAGAAACAATGAAAGAAATAGATCTAGGATTGTAGGGGTGTGTGACTAGTAGAGCTGCTACCTCATGATGCCAGAGACCTGGGTTCAATCCTGAGCTCTGGTGCTATCTGTGTGGAGTCTTCCCTGTAACTTTGTGGGTTACCTCTGTATGTTCCGGTTTCCTCCCACATCCAAAGATGTGCGGGTTTATAGGTTAATCCCCCACTATCAACTGCCGCTGGTGTGTTGGTGTGCAGTCAAATCTGAGGGAATGTAAAGGGAATGTGGAGAGAATGAAAAATAGAATTAATGAAGAACTGGGATAAATGGGTGGTTAATGGTCAGTGCAGACTGGTGGGCCAAAGGGCTTGTTTCCACACAGTATCTCTCTCTAACTCTAAGAAATTTCATTCAAGTAGTGCACATGTTCATTTACTATCATTGCCACCAGCGGTTTCTAGCCTTGTGTGTAAAAAATGTTTGAAGTACACAGGAGGTCAATTCACTGAAAGAAAACAAAAAGATGCTTGTATGGCCTTCTGTCAATCCTTTTTCTCCGATTTTGTTGCAATGATTCATTGAATTATCCCATTTCTTCTGAAACTACATAAACAAAAACAGATTAGCTAAAGTAGTTAAATCAGAGAGGCATCGTAACTTGTAATTTATGCTACATTTGGCTGTCACAGGAAAGACAGAGTACACATGGGATAGAGATCAGTTCTGTTTTGTCAGTGTAGAATGTACTGCTATTTGGGATTATTGTGGGACTGTGTTGCAAAAGATTTCATTTCACAAATGAACAAAGGTATCAGTCCAATTTACTAGGCCCCATAAAGCAGTAATAATGTCTTCACAGTAGATTTTAATGTCATCTTTTTCAAATATTTCTAATCATTAAAAGTAAAACAGCAACAATCTCCAAAGTAAACAGAGAAATGAAAAAATGTTGAGGAACAGCATAGATTAATCCAGTATAGTCAGCATGTAATCATTAAGCAACTTGACCGACCAACTTAAGTGAATCTATTGAACAGTGAAGATGGAGTGTTGATGAGGTTAGAATATTTGATGAAGTATACACAGGTTGTAGCAAGGCATTTGACAAGTTCCAAATTGTATCTTTATCAAGAAAATAAAAACCAATGAGATTTGAGGGAAACTGGCAAATTAGATTAAAAATTGGTTTAGTGACAGGAAGGAAAGAATAATGGCTGATGGGGAATTTTAATGTCTTGAAACCTATATACAATGGGCTTCACAGGGTTCAGTAATAGGCCCTTTGTAGTGTATTTATAAATAATTTGACAGGCATAGAGGAAATGGTCTTGAGGCAGGAAAATAGGATTTGTATAGATGGGGTCAGCATGGATACAGTGGGCTGAAAGGTCTGTTTCTGTGCTGTATGACTGTGACTCTCTGACTCGAGGGCTACAGTTAAAGAAGTTTGCTGATGATGCCAATATTGCTTGTCCAGTTGAGAGTGAAGAAGAAAGTTGGAGGCTCCAGGAAGATGTTCATGGACTGATTAGTTGGGTGTAAAATTAAGATGGAATTCATGCCAGAGAAGCTTGGCACAATGCATTTGGAGAGGGCAAACTAGGCCAGTGGGGCTACTAAGATGTACAGAAAGAAGGATAAAGGAGTCCACAAATCCGTGGTGTAGATAAGGTGGTTTAGAAGGCAGTTTTTGGTTGAGTCATTGAATACAAGAGAAGGAAAGTTATGCCAGATCTGTGTAAAACATTAGATCACAGCTAGAATCCTATGTATGGTTCTGGTCACACAATCCACTTGAGGATATGATAGCATTAAGGATGATGTAGAGGAGGTTTATAATGTGCTACGGCTGGAGAATTACAGTTGGGAGGGAAGTCTATCCAGGCTAGTATTACTTTTGTTGCGTCAGTGAAGACTTTAATTGAAATGCCCAGGCCTCTCATAATTATGCAGGTTAAAAAGAAAGGACCTATTTACCTTGGCAGTGAGGTGGGGAACTGGGGGTGGGGACATAGATTGAACTTAATTGATAGAAGAATTAGAGGAAGAGATAAAATATTTCAGACAATGAGTGGAGGAATGTAAAAATTGCTCGAAAGGATGTAGGGGTGGAGACCCTCATCACATTTGCAAAATATCTGGATGATCTTTTGAAGAGGCATAACCTAGAGTGGAACTAACCTAAAGTCCATTGTTGACCAGTTTGAGCATTTAAAAGTTGGATGGCTTCTTTCTGTGCCATAACATTTAATGTTTCTAATGCTAGAAACTGAACTGAATAGTATCAGGATCAAAAGTTCTGGAGGTAATTGCAGCACACTTCCAGCCACCATAGATACTTCATTCTTTAACCAGTTGCCTGTCCACATAGTAAATCTGACACTGCTGTAAATTGCACTTGTATGTCTTTTAGATTTGTTAGCACTGATGCTGAGAATAATGAAATGTTAACGGGCACCTTCACACCTTTTGGGGGTTTTTTTTACAGTTCGCAAGGCACAAACTAAGAGGTACTCTGGCTTGGAGGATTCATCTCTAACAACAGACAAGAAGCCTGGTGATCAGAACAAAGTAGCTCACTTGATCTGTGTCCTCCTTCGCCACCTTAAACATGCGTTCCCTCTCCTATCAACTCACTCTGGCTATTGCTTGTACCAGCCACAAAATGCAGCACAGCAGCAACTTGTCAAACCTGCTTCAGAAAGAGTCCTCAATCTATTGCCCAGCAAAATAAGGGCAGTAAACATTTAGGTGAACCACTTCTCATTACTTCTAGTCAACATCACCATGATTTAGAAATATCCAATCATTCTCACTTAATTGCTGGATCAAAATCCTGGAAATCCCTGCCTGATGGCATCGTTACTTTAGCACAGGGACTGCAGAGGTTGAAGGTGACAACTCATGACTACCACCTTAAGGGCTTTTTGGAATAAGCATTAAATACTGGTCTTGAAGTTTCTTCTTGCCTGAGCAGATAAGAAATAGGAGGAAGAACTGGAGTTGTCCATTCAGTCCTGTGAACCAGCTCCGTAGTTCAACAAGATGACTGATGTCATACCTCAATACCTTTTTCTGGATCTGTCTGCAAATTCCTTGATTCCTAATATATCCTGAAATCTATTTCAGTTTTGGATGCTGCCCATGACTGAACAGCCATAAGCCTCATCCCATGATTATGTTAAGTGTAGTTCCTTGTTTTCACACTTTATGTGGCTTCTATGTTTGGCCTGAGACTTCCTTTGGAGCTGTGTGTTAATTTTCTAACTTTATCATGGGTGAATTAATGCCAAGTGAGAGAAGTTTTGCTGACTGGGGCTTTTTGACTTGCTGTGTTTAATTTTTTTTCCACATGCACTACATTACTGCAAAGGAGATCAGACAATAATCTTTTCTTAGATGTTGTGACTAATTATTTGGCAGCAGCTGACCTTGTAACTGTCCTGTCACTCCTGACACTTGGCCTTGGGACTGTGAACGCTAACAGTCTGGAGCTGAGTCTAGTTATTCCTTTTGATCAGTGACCCCAGTTTGTCCAGCAAATACTTCATAAAATGGATAGTGTTGCATTATGGCATGAGTAGTTTAAATTTAGGCTGAGTTATTCCTCCCTTCTGCCGCCCCCCCCCCC
>JARFYF010000112.1:68801422-68812566 GCA_030265395.1 Rhina ancylostomus | reverse complement strand
GATTCAGAAATATACGTAAAACCTGGGAGCAGATTACAAAGAAACATTATAAAAAGCCCCTCTTGGGATCCTGGTGAGGGAATTGAGACTGTGAGGTGCTGTCCAGATGTGAAGAGCAGACCTCCCACTGAGTTGACTTCAGAGGAATTGGTGAGAGACATTGCAGGGCAAGACCAATCTCTGGCAGACATTCTGGATCCAAACTCTAAGATGAAGAGTGCTGTGGATATGATGGGTGGAATCTTTCCAGAAAGCAAAGAGGAGCTGTCACGGGCACGTGAGCGCAAGAAACGAAATCCACTACAGTTGAGTCTGAATGTTAACTCAGAGAAGTAAGTCTCTTCCTGATCTTGCCAATTCCATATGCTTTAGTTTGAACTTGGTAAGCTCCTGGGCTGATATCCAGGTTGCTGAGTTAGCTGAGTCTACTCTGTTGCTCTTTTGGCAAAACAGTTTACTTTTATGATCCTGGGTAAAAGGGAAGTCTATCAAGCTTAAGGATAGTAAGTGAAGACATGCTTGGGTTATTCTGCAATTCCTCTCCCATGGTAGTAAGGACATCCACAGTTTTAAAAAAAAATGGCCATCAGTACAACATTGTGATGCTCGCAGCAGGGAACCCATACCTCAGAGGTTTGATAGAATCAATCAAAGAATGATGACACCAGGATGATTTGTCACCTGGGCCATATGGCTGAACTTGTAACAAACAACACAGGCAGCTTTGCATTGTGAATTTTATTTAAGCAGTTATATTCCAAATGGTACACCTCTAATCCAACCTAAATATGTACTTTTGCTGCTACAAAATGTTTCCTTGCATCTAAATGGATGATATAGTTATAGTTACTCTGAGATAGGACATAGTTATAGTCATTGAGTCATATATCATGGAAATAGGCCCTTTGGCCCACTGATGCTGGCTATCAAGTACTTCATGTTGAGGTCAGGTGCACATGAACGTATGCAAATATACATGCAGCTGTTCACAAACAGTTAGACCATCTATTCCCTCTTCTCCTCCCCCCACCCCCCTACATCAGACATTGATCAGGATGTATGTATTTTAAATTAACAACAAAACTCTAATCTGCTATCGAATCGTTCGGCATCTGGCTCACCAGGTAATGTTTGCACCGCCTCCTTCACTCCCACATTCCCTCTCACACCTTTGGTTGCCACCGCCTCTCCAGTTCCCAGACTCCCTTTCCACTCGGCCCAGGTTTCGCGCACTTCATGCAAACATCTGATCCAATGAATGACTGTCGGGGGACAGCGGGGGCTGTGGAGAGAAAAGACTATTTAAAGTTGAGTTATTGATAGAAGTAACATCTAGTATTCCAGGAAATATGTTAGTAAATGACTTGTTGCAACGGTGGGTTCTTTCTGTGTCTAATTGCCTTCAGTCACTATCCTTCTAACCTACTTGGGTCTTGCTGATCAGTGCTTCATCCCTCTTTCTCCTATGCCATTTATTTTTTATCACATATTGAATAAATCAAGTTTTCCCTACACTACACAGTTATTGGTGGATGAATAGAATTAGAATCTTGCTCCTAGGCTTCAGTCAATACCATTCAGAAATGCATTGGCAAAAGATCTAGAGGAATGAGTTCTGGGCTAATTAGTGTGATTTTTGTTTTTCCACCATCTCCACATACAGCTTCAGGGCACCCATCTTACCTAAATGGAATATGAATGGCCATGTGAAAATGCATTAGAAAGAGCTTCAGTTTCTTATTTTAAGTTATTCCTCCCTAATCTTATTGGGATAAAATGCAAACCACAACTGCAAAAGCACAGATAATTTTGCAACCATTTTATAAGGGTTCCTTGAACTACGATGAGACCACATTTGCAATTTGTCATTTGATGATCGTCAGTGATATACAAAAATGTCCTTTATGAATGTGTAAAAAGAATGGTATAGTCAGACTGGGCCTGCTTTTATTTCAACATAATCAACAGAACTTGATTTATTTTTGGATGCTTACAAACCAATTCTCAAAGTTGGTTTCTATGTATAGCAGCCTCAAGATATAGTTGAGGAAATCCATTCACCATAGCATAGTCCATTTATGTGTTCCTGTAATTATGTATCTGGCTAACTGTGGGAATTATCGAGTGATTAGATAATGTATTGGCTTGGTGCACATTTTTTTTAGACCAAGAAAGTGAGGAGCTAACTTTGAACCCAAAGTATATTGAATGTGCAAAAGCCCTTTCAGAATTACTGATGTTCCATATCATCAATTGTTTTCTTAAATACACATTGCCTTGGGTTCACTAAGTGCACCTTCAAGGAGCAGCATCACTGTTTCCCACTTTATTCAGGACTAGAAAGTCAAATATAAAAATCTAGTTGCACCCAGAAGCATTTGGCGATTATCATGCATTTGACACTTAAGGATGGCAAGTAAACACTAGAATATAATACACATTTGACAGGACTTTAAAATGGTATTGCCTTGGTAGCCAAATTGGTAGTACAAAAGTCACTATCATTATCTCTGCCGAGATCAGCACAAAGAAACAATGCAAATAATAAAAGAGAGCTTTAGAAAGTGTGCAGTCTGGGCAACTGAGTAATACATGAGCTTTAAAAGATAAACAAGTTGATACATTTTTGTAGGAAAATCAGAAACAACATTCACACCTTAGAATATAAGAAATTAAATGGAACAAAAAAATAGTGATCTGGAGATGCAGGTGAACAAATCATTAAAAGCAGTGTTACAGATCAGCAAAGCAGTTAAACGTGCTGGGATTTATTTCTGAAGATACTGAATTCAGAAGTAATGGCTTTATGTTGAAGTTGGTTAGGAATAGTTTACAGAGTGGAAATGGAAATTAAACTGAAAAAACACTGAAGACAGCACAAAAAGGTTTTCAAGGATGGTACTGGGAATTAGAGATTACAACTATCAGGAACACATGGATTTTTTTCTTAAAACTGGGAAGATTGGAGGACTTCTGATAGAGGTCTTGAAGTTTATGAATATGTTGGTGAATGTAGAATATTTTAGCTTTTGGCTGAATCTAAATGTAGGGCCTTAAAGCAAGAAGAAATAAAATGGAGAAATAGAGGGAGAGTACTTAAAATATGGAGCTAGTGATCACAGAAAACAAATAGCTTAGAAGCTTTCAAAAAGAAAGAAAATGTGATACAAAAGGGAAACGAAAATGTTTTGGAAAAAGTGAGATGAGTTGGATGGAATGGGATGAAATATTAATAGTTTATATGCCATCATAGACCATTTAGGACTGATGTTCTGTTCCGTGCCATATATTCTGTGTGTACTAATAAATTCCTGACCGAAGGGCATTTAATTCAGAATTTTATTTCCAGTGTGTTGATTACATAGAGGAAAATGACAAATGGTTCTGTATTCTTTGCAGGGTTTCAGTGCAGGCTACCTCTCCAACGGCAATGATTGGCTCAACTACTTGCTCCACCTACTATAGCACATCTGCTGCTAAAGCTGAGCTATTGAATAAGATGAAGGACCTTCCAAAAATGCCTGAGGACTGTTTGGAGGAGGAGGAGGAGGAAGATAACAAGTTGATAGAAAAAAAGGTAATGCACTTTTCCCAGAGTGAAATGGCCTTAGTTAATGAGAAGTAGATGCAATACAAGCTCTGTCTGAAATTATCTAATATAGTGAACTGCTGTTATGCTGCTCCAGGTCTGTGCACATGTTGCTTCTGCTAAGGGATAGCTAATGCCACTTGGAGGTAACACATTTTCAAATTGCTTTGAAGTATGCTAACACTTCTCTACTCCATACTTTTTCTTCTTGATTTCCACAGCAACAATTGATCTGCAGTCTTAGTAGAAAACTCAGTGTGTTGCATGAAGCCCAGAAGAGCCTTTTGGAAGACATCAGTGCAAACTGTGCCCTGGGCGAAGAAGCAGAAAGAATGGTGAACAACGTCTGCAAACCAAATGAGTTTGATAAGTACCGAATGTTTATTGGGGATCTGGATAAGGTTGTGAATCTGTTGCTGTCTCTCTCGGGTCGACTTGCAAGAGTAGAAAATGCCTTAAATAATTTGGATCCTGACACCAATGAGGAAGAAAGGGTATGTAGTGTCAGTAAATACTTTTAACAGTTGTATTCATTAGACTCTGTGGATATTCAAAACGTTGTTTGGAGAAAAATAGCATATTCAATGCAACTCAGCAATCAATTTGCATTGAGTCCCACTCTATAGTCATGAGCAGTTAATCCAAGCTGACCCTCCAGTTCACGTTACTTAAGAACGTGAGAATTAGGAGTAGGCCATCTAATAAAAATCTCGGCTGATCTTCTACCCAGCTGCATTTTCTTGCACTTTCCCCGTGTTCCTTAATGTCCAGAAATCCATTGATCTCTGTTTTAAATGAACTCGATGACTGAATCCCCACAGCCCTTCTGGTTGGAAAATTCCAAAGATCTCCATTCTCTGAATAAAGAAATTTCTTCTCTTTTCAGTCCTTCATGGCCTCCTCCTTACCCTGAGTCTCAGCCTGTATCCTTAAGGAGTTCAGAGGAACAAGAGGTAATCTCAATGAATCTTAAACAAGTTTTACAGGGCTCAACTGTTGAGCCCTGTAAAACTTGTTTAAGATTCGTTGAGACTATTTGATTTCACCTCAAATGGCAAAACAGTACACAATGTTCCAGGTTCAGTTTCCTGTTTCTCCCCTCACTCCTTTAGGGAGGATTGCACTGCTTGAGATCCCATCTTCTGTTGAGATAATAAACCAAGGCCATATATCAATTATCTTAGGTGGATGTTAAAGATCCCATCACCAGAATCAAATAGAATCATGGAATTCTGACACCAAAGGGAGTCTTTTATCCTATTGGGTCCAAGTGAGCTATTTTTAGAGTACAGGAAGTCCCCGACTTACGAACGCCTGTACTTACGAACCGGCCTTCGTGGTTGGTTTGTTAGCAGGCCCAGCCCCCGATCCTATCACGGTGGCGGTACACCTTCTTTGGCCCAACCCTGGGCTAAGCGTGTATGTGCGGCTGGGGTCATGTGTGGCTGCGATCCCCAGGCCAAGTGCGCATGCACGGACACTGTTCCGAGTTACATACAAAATCAGATTACGAACAGTCTCAAAAACTGAACTCATTCATAACCCGGGGACTTCCTGTATTTAGTCAGTCACATCTCAAACAGCCAATGTTTCAGGTCAAAGATCCTTCATCGGAACAACCAGTTCACTTCTCTATAAGGGGGAACAAAAATCCTTGCTTAACCACTCTGCTTGAGTTTACTATGAATTTAAGCTTTGTTACCTTGTAAACATGGTGAAAAGTAACTTGTGTAGGTATTGTGTGAGAACAGAGAGGACCTCAGTTGTGATGATTGCTACAACCACCTAGCCTGCTGGCATTCACTATGTGCACACATGAATAACAATCAGATGGGAATAATGTTGCAAGGTTGCTAATTTCTGTGGATGTGTTTTCCAACATAATGCTCTGCCTGGGAAACAATAAAGGAAAATGCAGAAATAAAATGAAGATGAGACCATTTTAACTGACTAACACAATTCCTTTTAACTTGTAGCATGCACTGAATGAAAAGAAAAAGCAACTCACAGCACAGCTTGAAGAAGCCAAAGAGCTGAAGGAACATGTGGATCGCAGGGAACGTGTTGTCCATGATATTCTGGTCAAGCATTTGTCGGAAGATGAGCTCCAGGATTACACTCACTTCGTAAAGATGAAATCTGCTCTCATCATTGAGCAGCGAGAGCTGGAGGATAAAATCAAACTTGGTGAAGAGCAGCTCAGATGTCTGAGGGAGAGCTTATCTCTTGGAGCACACAAAGACAACATCTGAAATACAGATCAGAAAGTAAACCCTGGCCTAAGTTACTAACCACAAACTTTTCAAATTCCAAAGCAATGGATTCATTTTTCAAATGTGTTGATAACCAGTGGTTTGAAATGCAAAATATATGTCTCCTGTTTGTGATTGATGATTGTGAACTTTAGCCTTGCTTATAATGTTATCTGTAATTCGTCAGTGGAAGTAGCTCATGTGAAAGTAAGGAAGTGTTAGCTTCCACGCAATTTGTCAAGGCAACTTGTTTAGAGCTGGGTCACAGAAATCAGGAAGATCCCATTTTAATTTTCCTTCTAGTACTGATTGGTCTGTTTAAATAAGGTATCTTAAAGACCCCAAATAGCTTCGAGTTCACAGTTGGAAACGAGAAAGTTGCCTTGGATTCCTAATCCTGATTATTATCCAGTATGACTTCTGGAAAAAAATCAATGTTGGCTGAGAAGCATATTGAGCTTGAGCATGATGGTTACTGCTGTCAGATTGCCTGGTCAATGTTTGGACTTGCACAAAAGTGACAAAGTGAGCAAAGCACTCAAGGGCTGTCTGTGCAATGTTAAGAATCAGTGCCTTCAGCAGAAAGTTATAGGGAGATGTTGATAATTTTGATGGTAAATTGATTTGAATTTGAGATCTGCCAAAATAACTCGATTAGTTCAATTTGTTAACCATTTTCTGGAGTTGAGTTGCACTGTGTATGCCAATGCAAGTCAGAAGCTGAGTACGAAGGATATTCGTTCATGGTTGTTGTTATTACAGTAAATGTCATTTGTGAATCCATTTTTTTTCCAAATTCCACTTTTTTTAGTTGTTTTTTGTTTCTTCTGGTTCAGTGTCTAATACTAAATAGTTAACATTGCATAGGTCAGTTAACAAGTCCTTGACAAAACCATTCTTCTGGGCAACTTATTTATTGGGACTTTTAGTTATTATTTTTGAAGGGGAATGAGTGCCTTTTTGGTGAAGGGAATAAACCAGAAGGCCCACAATGCATTTTAAAGTGCCACAATGCTGGTTTTTGCAATCCAAAACATTATTATATTGTTTGTATACAAATAGCACCCCAAAGCTTTGCCTTTCTGCTTAAAGGCAATGAGTTAAATATATAACTCAAATAAAAATGCTTTCAATTTCTTCTGATGGCCTATTAGTAAACCCAGTGGCCAGTGTACAAATGGCAGACAAACTAGAAACGTCATTGGCTTCAGCAGGGTGACAAGAAAGAGGAAAATCAGCTACTGTTCCATTATCGGTTACCTTTACTAAAATATGAGCGTGTTAGCTAAGGACAGGATTGGGTCCTATTGTAATAATTTTCCAGGGTTATAAAGCCCAGAGACAGACAGGGGCCATTTAGGCAAAATACCCTGGGCAGCTGGCACACAGAGGGCATTAGAAACTAGTAAAGTGAAGCTTCTGATTGAAAATGACATTTCTGGTGTAGGTTAAAATTTTAGTGAAATTGCTCATAAATCTCAGATACCAGAACCACAATTTATCGAAAAAATGACTGAGAATTTCAGAGTTTATTGGCAGATAGAATTGGCACATGATTATCTGATTCCAACCGTCTACAGCATAGTCTAGAAATATAATAGAACAGTGTGTTTGTGACATCTATAGGTAAGTATGTTAGCATTGCAGTAACGACTGTGTTCATTCCAATAAAGGTAGCCTCAGTCCTTTTTTTTTGTAAATGATTAACGTGTATATTTAGAAACAGTCAGTTGTGTGCTTTCAGCAGATGTGGATTGGACACTACAGATATTGTCAAACTGGCAGCTATTGTCGTCATTGGAAATTTCAGTCACAATAGGCTGTAGATAGGCATTCCATTTGCAGTCAGCATTTGAATATGTGGCAAAAGGAATATGGTGATGTATTCTTGGTAGGTGTGCTAGAATAAAGTAGTAGTACAAACTGAGAATGTTTGAATGATTGCGCAATTTATGATTTGCTTTGCACAGAATTTCTCATTTATGGGGCTATAATGGCTTTTGTATCATGAAGATGTATTGCAAGTTGATTGGGATGGAATTAAATTTTTTCAGACGATACTTCTCATTTTAAACTTAGTATGAAGTATGTATTCAAAACTGGAATTAGTGGATTTCTACTTAAAAGTACATACTAATTTTTGTACAATGGACTGCAGTCTACAGTAGTCCATGAGACATATTAACATGGGTACCTCAATCACCATATAGAAATATTTCTGCAATATTCTATAGTACAGATTTACTGTTCTAAGCATTTCATTTGAAATTTGGCATTGAAGTAAATTTCCTGGCCAAGTAACTAATTGAGGCAGTAAGAGTGCAAGAAGTTTAGGGTCCAGAAATCCCAGAATTAGATTTCCCAGAAATCTGTCAAATTTAATCCTAGGATCTGAATTTTATTTTACTATTTCATGTTTTCCCCAAAATAAGTCAACCAGATTGAAAGCTCTCTGTATCACGTGTAAGCCAGTGGTTCCAGGCCACAGCTGAAGGGTCAATGATTGGAAGGACCCCAATCAATTGAAGTAAATCTAAAATATCATAGGGTGCAGAGGAAATGGGGACAACTAGTCAGGAAACAGAGGTATATATTGATGGCAGAAAGATGACTGGGGGAGCTAGTGTGCAGCGAAGGGCATATAGATGGCAAAGGTTAAGTTATTGTGGCAAGGTGTATGTTGGGATGGGAGGAAACTCTCCTGCTATTACCCACACAAAATTAACCTGCTCAAAGTCTTTAAGCCTTCCATCTGCTCAGGAAACCTGGTTTATCAGTCTTAAAAGTAATTGGGTAAAAATGGAGCCTTACAGCATTGTTAAAACAAAATTAAGTACCAAGCCACCACCCAAGATCAGCTTGGTTATCCTGGCCACCACCCTGCTTTCGTTATTACCAGAAATAGGTTGAAATTGGGATGGATGGAATGTCCATTTATTGTTTCTTTTTTTTATATAACCCATTTCACCCACCCTGAGCAGTAGGCAATAGATTACCCCCAGATGAGACCTGATTGATGAAGGTCTTCAGTTGCAGTGTGTTCAGAGACTATTCCCTATTATTGGCAAATAAACACTTAAATTGTATGCTGTTTGTTAATATTTTCTTTTAATCACATTCTTTATTTTCAACATTCTATGTTTTAAATAATGCATGGGGTTTCTTTATTCTGTGTGTCTCTAATCCTATCACAGTGCAGGAAAATAATTTATCTAATCATGTGCCACTGATTACAGTTTAGAAATCACGGACAATATTACAGGTCAGTGCTTTGTTTTGAGTATAATCTTCACCTATCTAGACCTTAATTCAGAATGTAACCAATTCAGAGATTTAATACTTCAAGTAATATATTGTAATGAAAATGCCATACAAACAAATATTAAATCAACCAACTTTGCACTCACCTCTTTCTTTTGCTCTTCCTCTTTTCTTCCTCCCTCACTCCTCTCCTCCACCTGCCTACTCAAAACAAAAATTCTGTGGTCTTCTCTCAGGTGTTTTGCCCACATAGTTTAAGGATATGAGAAATTTCCATTTGGAACTAATGCTTTTAAAAAAAACATAGTAAATTGAGTCATCTGATGTGTAGATCAGAATTGTCTTCTTAGTAGTATCTATCACTATTTTAATGTTTCTGCCCATTCTGTTGAGTCATAATCAAGGACAGGAGAAACTGAAGCAGCTAGATCTTGAAAATCTCATTTGGAGTATGTGGGATTCACTGTAGTAGATGTTTCAAGTTGCTCACTAATCTGAGAGCTCACTGGAGCCCCTTTAGTTGAGAATGTGGGATTTCTGCGATCAACCCCAATCATTCCAGAACTGCATAACATTACTAATCCACCAGGTGGTGACACTGCTGTTTAAACAGCAAACCACACATGAACGTTTTTACTTGAGAGAGAGCACAAATATATTGCAAGTATATTTCAAAACTGCATTTGTGATTGGACTGTTGGGAAAATCAGTGTTTGGCTCTAGCACATAGGAAAATCACACATTCTATTATCTTATTGTAGTCATAACCCTGAATTATGTCCCTTTACTGATTCACCAAAGTGACTCAGAATTCAATAGAATTTTCCAACATAACTACAAAGAATTCTCCCATTTTTCATATTCTTGTGAGACAATTTTGGACTATACATCTCCACCAGCACAAGGATTGTGTGAATGCAGGAAATACGCATGAACTCTTTCTTACTACATGAGGGTGCAGCTTTTGTTTTTATTCCCCAACTTATTCCCTGTACTGCATTCACTTTCATGTGCCTACCAACTCCACCCTGATTCTTCTACCACTTACAACAGGAGTAATTTTCATTAACCAATTAGCACAGCTTTGGGATTTGGGAGGAAACTGGAGAAACGCATAGTCACAGGGAGACCATCAAAACTCCACAACTCTAGAGTTCAGGATTGAACTCTGGCTGACCTCTGGAGCAGTGAGGCACCAAAACACCTACTGTGCCATGGTGCTAACCTTATGAAAAACTGGCATACAACCAGTTTCATGGCAGAGCTTCACTACATACAAATTCCCTTGATTGTGTATGTCTGCCAAAATACTCAATTGCTCACTTTAAAAAAAAGCTGCACCCTCATGCAGTTTTTTAAAAAAAGAGTTCATGCATATTTCCTGCATTCACACAATCCTTGTACTGGTGGAGATGTACAGTCCAAAATTTAGAGTAGCGCAGTCCAGCCTCATGAGATAAGTGTTCCTGATTTTTCTTTGATATTTTCTTTTTTTTTTGAAAGCAGGCTTCTTTTTGAGACATGCACCACATTTAAATGAAAAGTTCAGTCTTGTTACCTCAAATGTAATGTGAATCCTAAATTATTAAAGCCAAACTTTAAGATATGACTTTATAATGTAAAAAAACATTCTTCAATTCCATTTCAATCATTCCCTAACTTGCTACTGTTCTTTCATTTTAAATCTTAGATCAAAATAGCATTCTATCTAATCTAATTCTTTCGCTTCAAAGTATTAGTTTTAAAATTTCTTGGTTGCCTTTCATTTTGAGTGTTAAATTTAAGTATCTATTTTGAATTCAGAAACTATATTCATTAAAACCATAAAACTCACCTTGAGGATTTTGAACCCTAGGGATTCTAAGATTTAGACAGCTCCTGTCACAAAAGTAACCAGCCAAGTAGATAAGTTGAAACCATGTCAGTTTAGTCATATTTCCAAGAAGGTTAGTTAGAGCATGTGCACCAATATTTAAAGATTTATAAGCTGAATTTTTCCACATTACACTCTTCAACCTATAAATTTTTGTTCACAGGGGGCG
>JARFYF010000112.1:68665895-68681008 GCA_030265395.1 Rhina ancylostomus | reverse complement strand
GTGTACATTTTAAAAACTTTCCTTGTAATCACTTTCTTTCTCACTAATCAGCATTTCCATTTTGGTCAAATTTACTGGGCCTGGTTGACGTCCGAAGCCACACAAGTAAAGGTCATTCAATGAAAAGGAAAACCACGTGTGTGCATGTGCACACACATGTAGTATATACATGTGCATGTCCCCTATATCTTACCCAAGTTATCTTACCCAAGTTATATCAAAGCTATTTGATTGTGGAACAAGACAACCAATCCCACCTCTACCTACGTATTTGTAATAGAGGTTTGTGGATATTGACCAGAGCCAAATCCACTCCTGATCCTTATGCACAGGAGGAAACCATCATTTTAGTTGTCAATCTTGGCTGAAATCAGTGTAGTCAGTACAAAGTCAAGACTGAACCAAGGATCCAAATTTCCCTGTGATTTAGTAACAGGTTATGAGAAGCATATAGCACAGACCCATCAAGGAAAGCATCTACAAGCTTCCTTTAAACAATGTTGGTTTCCCCAAAGGAATAGGTATGTTATACACATGTATTTTCTTTAAATTAAGGGCCCCACACCTGCAAACTTCAGTAGCACCTGGAACCTTCCTCTCATACATTTTCCTTCATACATGGTGGACAAAGCTGTGAAGGCTAATTCCTGATCCCACCATCCAAACATCTGGAACCTAGACTGGGTACTGGGTGGCGAAGGGAGTCATCATTTGGGGGGACAGAATTGGTGATTGAAGGTCTTGGCATTGCAGGCCTAGTCAGGAGATGAAGGGAGCTAGCCAAGGATCAGCTTGTTCCCCTGATGGAACAGGGTTTGTGGTGGGGATGCAGAATTAGTGATTGGGGCTTCTGCTGGGGGGTTGGAGTTGTTAATTATGGGGATTGTACAGGGAGCTAGTAATTTTATGGGCTTAAGGAAAGAGGACAAGGTGTGCTTGCGTGCACATGTGGTAGGGAGGGGCACGCCTGAAGATAGATACAATAGGAGTTACCTTTAGTGGATCCCATACTAGCACAGTGAAATGAAGCAACTGTTTTGGGAGTGATTGATGAAAACAACATGGTCTAATTTCCCCAGCAATAGGAATACGTCATTATTTAAAGTGTACCTGACACAAACATCGTATTTGGTATCAGGTGCAACTCACTCTATGAAGTGTCCAGTTGAACTTCTGGAGTAATGCAAAATAACCTGGCAATGGTCATTATCAAACTTCACTCTGGGAGAAGTCCATGACCAATGATGTACTGCTGGAATAAACAGTTACATGCTCTCAAATTTATAGGCCTTCTAAATAAAAACCCTTCATTATTTTTTGCAAAGTTTCCAGAAGTTTAAGATTTTGGTCTCAAATATTAAGAAAAAAATTGATCTTTAAAAATTATATTCACTGGTGGGTTCAGAAAATTTAACCAGTTGTTAGGTTACATTACAATCAATTCAATCAATTGAGCTTTTAACCTGAAATTTAACATGGTGTATCTATGAGACATTAAAAGAAACAGAAAGCTGTAAACACTTAGATTCTATCCAGGTAGTAAGTCAGGGAGCATCTGTGTGATCATTTCATCAAAACTGGATTGTTCTTTTTATTTCATATTTCCAGCATCTGCTTTTGGATTTTTCTTGAATGCATTATTTTTTTAAGCTTTGTTCAGTCATGGTATTAGTTCCAGATAATTAATTCATACAGAGTCATAATTAGTTCACATAAATAGTGGAGTCTAGGAAATGAATTTTAATAAGCCCCCAGTGTGCAGAACTCACCTGTACAAAGTCCTCACTTGAATTCTTTATATGAATCTTGGAGACATTGAGCTGAGAAGCTGTGGCCCATTGCAGCATTGCTTGTACCTGAACATCAACAGTTGTGGATGCAGAGTTAAAGTTCACCAACAAAAGTTCAATTGGCTTTGCAGCCAAGGAGTTGCAATGTTCCATTTCTTCAGAGCCTTCGTTTTCTTCACTGTACTGCTTTAAAGCAACCAGATTTGAATTTTCTTGTGGCTGTTTTGTTGATGAATCACCTGTATATTCAATTACATTGAGTCCTTGGAATTTAGTGCTCAGAATTAAGGGAACATGCTCTTCTCTTTCCTTGAACAACTCATCTGTCTGTATTTTCTGTCGGACCTCTAGATTCTCTTCTCCTGAGCTGTGTGAAATAGAAAGAGCATTTCTGTGCAACTCTTCAGTTTTCTGAGAATGTGTTGGTACCTCTAGTCCAGAACTGCAATGCCTGCAAACATCAGCCAAGGAAGAATTCAATATCGTTTCTGCTAAACTTTCAGCATAAGTTTTGTTTAGTGGTTTGTGGTCTGGATCCTTCATTATCTCATTAGTCAATTCCGAGGTGGAGGATTTTTCTTCATCATTAATAATGGGCTCTGAGTTGAAGTCTAGAAATGCATCCGGATCTTTATGTGGACATGATTTTTCCTTCTTTTGTTCATACAAGCTTAATTTTGTTTCTGCCTGAACAAAACCATTCAGATTCTCTCCAGTGATTTCTTCACCCTCCACTTTCACAAGTGACTGCCTATGTGGGCATGGACTGCTGAAAGAACTTGCACAGCTGTCATTCTTATCATTTGTTCCTTCATGGGGGCTTGCAATGTTTCTAATGCCAATTCTACAAGCCGACCCTTGAGTTTCTGCTGCTTGCTCCCCCCCAGTAAATACAGGGTCACTGTCCAGAGCCACAGCTTGGCTCTTTGCCCCGGATTCCATTATTTCTAATGATGGTTTGATAAACTGCTGCTCTTCAGCGTCACACGTGAGGAAAACATTCTCCTCAACACCCCTGGCTGCATGATCTGTGTTCTGAAGTACTTCTGCTGTAGGCACAGTGTCTACATCATGCTGAGATAAGCCCACAGTGCTGGCATATCCAGCTGGCTGCAACTGATACTGAGTTTTAAATAGATGGAGGGCAGACTGCACCACTTTTTTTACCAAGCCTTCAGACATGGAATTTAGCTGCTTGATGTAACATGAATGCCTACAATCTTTGTTTCCGTTCCCTTTTCTCTCCACTTTGTGTTCTCCACATTCAAGTGATTCAATTTGATTCAGAAAATTGATGACAGAACTAATGATTTCCTGTATTAGTCTGTCAGTATATTCCCACAATATGTTTTCTGTTATAAATGGAAAACAGGCTCTGTGCTTATCTCCATTGTTTTCACTTGGAATCCTTTGTGTTTGCAGGATGACTACATCAGAAGGACAAGTGTTCAGTTTTTCCATGGTGTGGCTGTTTATCTGGCAATCATTGCTAAACACAACACCGTGACACTTCTGCTCATTATGTTCTTTAGCATCAATGCTCTCTCCCACAATACCACAAATAGCTTGTGCAGATGAAAAGACTATGCCAGACACTAAGTCACTGAAGTAGTCTTGCATCTTTTTCTCATCTGTGCACAACCTTGCTGTTGGTTCACTCCCTGAATCTGTAAATTCATGTGACACGTTCTGCAACCTCTCATCCTCTGACACCTCAGAAGTCCCTGCAGCTTCTTTTCCACTAAACTCTTGAGACAGTGATCGTATCAGCTTTCTCATAAATTCAGCCTTTTCCTCTCTCCCTTCTTTAGGCAGGCAAAAATTGATGGTTTCCTTTGGGGTTGGCGGAGGGGGTGAAGGAAGGAATTCTTTTGCCAAACCTCCCTTGAGCATTCTAGTAAAACTCCTCTGACTGCCCGCAAGCTGTGGCTTCAGTGGTGTTGGTGGTGGTGCATCAGGATAGTCCAGTGAAACCTTCTTGGTGAGCCCAAGTTTGTCATACATGAGTTTCTCATATTCTTGATCATCAGCTCTCTCTTTGTCTGATGCTGATAAATGCCTTTCCCTCTCTGAAGATGAATCATCAAAAGACAGTTCTGTTCCTTTAGTTAAACTTTCAATCTGTTCACTGCCTAATAATGAGCTTACTCCAACACATGATGACCTCAGGCTGGTTCTTGCAAGATGACTAAGTTCATGTGTACCAATGTCAGATTGTGACAACTGCATCTCTGAAAGGTCCAAGGGATAACCTTTATATGGTTCCAAGTGATCAAGATGGGAATTCATAATTTCTTCTTCAAGTGGCTCTGCACTGTTACTTATCACCTTCCTTTGCAAATTTGCTCTCCTGGTGCTATCAGAAATTACTTCCTGGGCCAGCCTCTGTGCATAATTCTCTATGACAGGAAGCACTATAGCAAATGCTTCCCCTGAAGAGCTGGCATTTATTGTCCTTAAAATATAGTCATCAAGAGGCTTTTCCCTTCCAATCCCAATCTCTTGGAAAGAATCCCAAATAATATTGGAAGCCTCTCTGCTTGCGAGGAAGCCTATGCCACAGGGAACAGCATTTCTACTCCCACATTCCAGTACTTCAAGATTCTTCTCAGATTCTGTTGGTTTGCATGACCTTAAATAATCTTGCGATGATTTAAGAGGCACTTCAATATCTGCAAAAGTTTGATTCAAATGGGAATTTGGGATAATATCAGGAGAAAATCTCTCTGAAGAAAATTTGTCTTCCCTGGATGTCCAGACCTCCGGCTGGTTCACCTCCAAAGAAACAGGCTTGGTTCCCTGAAGAACATTGTCCTTGTTTACTGAACCAAGTATCTCATTCGACATCCACTCAGCAAAAGTGGATAGTTTTTCCAAGAATTGTGATCCAGTGGGGGGCAAAAGATTGGAAGATGTTCCCACATCCACATCAGTTGCCACACATGATGACTGAATGCCCTCTGGAGGATAACATGCTGCAGGTTGTAGCAAACTAGAGGTACTTTGAACTAAATTCTGTTGACACAGCTGCTCTGATGTCAGAGGGGGTGGAATATCAACAGCAGGAACTGGAACATCATGAAGGGAAGTTTCACCATCTGGAGTGGATAGGTTTATTCCTTGAGTGGTAATAACATCAGGAAAAGAAACATCAGCAGTGGGAATGCTCACAGATTTCTCTGTGTTCCGAATGCTGACATCAGCAAAACGTCGGGTGATGGCATGGATTGCATGCTGGAATCCCAAAGCATATTTCTTGAGGCTGGACATCACAGAGCTACCGCTGTGGCTGGGAGAGGGTGAGAGGCACATCACTCCTTCTGAAGGATTCTGTTTTCAAAACAGAAAACAGTGACCAGCTTAACAAATAAAAAGATATATACATTTTGATCAAATTTAAAAAACACATATACACACTAGGTTAGTAATTTCCTTAGAGGTGCTCCTGCTCTGTTGCCATAACCTCTCTGCAAGTTCAGCAGAAACCCAATTGATGTGCTCAGACTTGTAGTGGTAAAGCCTTTTGACGAATGATCATTGGCCCAAATTGTGGGTTAAAAATAATGGTGAGAGCTGTTATTGAGGGGTAAATTAGACATCGACTTCCAGAGCCTGCTCCTATGCAGTTAAATTGTGGAAATTCTAAAGTTACTTTCAGATTTATCCCAAACTATTCCTTGCCTGTAAATTCAGCATGAGAAACCATGGAAGGTTGCAAAGTGGCTGTATTAACCCGCTTGTTGACCAAAAATCTAAGTGTAAATGATTTTATGCCACTGTGAAAGTTGTTAATAATGACCAAACTTCTCTTCTCCCAAAAAAATTCTTATAAATGAGAAATCTCATTCTTTAAGAATTTAATTATTAATAGAGCTTCTATTGTTTTACCTCTCTCATTTCTCTAAAAGTCCACCTTTATTTTCCTAATTTTGTATGTGGATTATTATTTCCCTTCCTCCTTTGTAAAGTTATGTACATAATTAATAAATTAAATATTTTAACATTTACTTTCTGGCTTAGACCACTAGTGTCAGTGAGCATTCTCAATAGGATTGTTTAGATGCATTTTGTTTGTCCTGGTTACATATGCTACACATCCCCTGAAGAGGGTGCCGTGCTGGAAATTATCTCAAGGAAACACAAAGTATGACACAAAATGTCACTGGGCAGCTGAAGGAACAATAAACAGTGAATGTACATCTTTCTCTGGTCCGGCATCAACTGCAAATTGCTGATCATCATATTGTTTATTTTGAACATGGTCAATTGCCAAGTAGACAGAGTTGCTGCTAATGATAGAATCCGTCAAAAAAATTCTCAATAATGTTTATTGCACTTCTTTAGTTAAAAGCAACTGTTATTTCATCAAAAAAAAACACTCAAGAGTTCAGATTGCACCTTTCAAATTGGTTGCATTATTTTGATCCTTTGATTAGCTTCTGACCTTGCAAGCCACCCCCAACCCCGTCTGGTTCCAAGCTGCAATTTAATTCTTTCATTTTCAAGGGCCAGGGGTGAAATAGAAACTTTCCCAGTCACTGTTTAAACCAGTTGAAACATTGTGGAAGCTTTTAGACTTAACTATGATCATTTATTGAGGTAATCCTACTTTTGAGTAAATTGGAATAAAGAGCATCTGAAATAGTCAGTGGCACTCATTCAGCCATTGGCTATCCTTAATCTGTTTAAGGAGCTAATTCAGCTGAACCAGTTTAGCTTGTTTCTTGGAAATGTTAAAAAAAAACCATCAGATACAAGATGCAATTTGGAAATACATTTTCAATAGCCCTATGAAAAGATTTATTGCAAAAAATAATCATTTGTATTAGAATTTAAATGACCAGCAGAACCATTTGGTTTGAATTGGCTGCAATGGTAATAATTATTTTTCAATTTTAAGTGGCTGTACCATAAGGACTGAGTAAAATGCACCAACTTTATAATTGTAATGTTTCTTTTGCATTTATTGGGTATGACCATCACTAGCAATATCAGCATTTATTGCTCATCACCGATTGCCCTCAAGAACAAAATGGTTGGTCACCTTCTTGAACTGCTGCAGTCCTTGTGGTGAAGGTACTCACAGGATACCTTTTTATTAGAAAAGGTTTTGTCTTCTATGTATTAGATCCACCTACAGTAAAGGGAAGGTGGTACATTTACGATTGCAGAGGTTCCAAAAGGATGGCGCAGTTCTCAAAAGCAATTAGGAATGGGCATTACATTGAGTTGTCAGCAGTGCCCACATTCCATAAATGAAGAAAAAGCTCTGACTGGGGTTTTGGAAAGTGCTGTCAAAGCAGCTTTGACAAGGTACAACAGAGAATTTTGTAAATGGTACCCACTGTAGACAAAATGAGTGGTTAGGGGTGAGGTGGGGGGGAGGGGAGGAGGAAGCTGAAATTTAGGATGGTGGATTAGGTGAAAAAAAAGTAAAATCCTTTGTCCTAGATTCTGTTGCATTTCTGAAGTGTTGCTGGAGCAACGTTCATCCAGGCAAGTGGAAAGTTTTCTGCCACACATCTGACAGAGTACAGATTGAAAAGCCTGCATCTTTCCTTCTAGGTCCTCCATGCCTGTGCTAAAGCATAGATACATTGAACTTCAGCAACAATGTCTTTCAGTGCACAAGTGAAATAGAGGCAGGATTACACTGTTCGGCACCCCCATGCTTGTTCCGCCATTCAATAGGATCACGTTGACCCTTTATCTTGGTCTCCCTTGTACCCTGATTCCCTTAAAATCTGTAAGCTCTGACTTGAATGTACTTGGTAACCAAGGCCTTTGGGTAGAGAGTTCCAAAAATTCAAGGAGAGTGGTTTTACGTTGGCTCTGTGCTTTACCTGCAACTCATCGGTTGCTGCCTCAGAATGCTGCTGTAGGCCTTTGATTAAAATAACATCATCTTCTTCTAGGTGATGCATTTGGATGGATTCCATCAGCTCCTGGAGTTCAGGGTAAGTGGCAGTGACTTCCTATTATGAGAAAGCACAAAAGGTAACTGTTCTGTGCAACAAGGAAATGACAAACAATTATCAAATTATAGTCTTAAGTCAAAATTCACTTGAAAGGTGGAGATAGAAATTTGATTTTCAATTTCATTTTGATGTACATTTCCTGTTTTATAATTGAAAGACTGCATATTGAAAGAATTTGCACCTTTAAGTTTCTTTCCATAACATCCTAACCTTCCAAAGTATGTCATAGTAAATATTGTAGTTTAAGTGTAGTTAATCGATATACGGTAGGAAATCTACCAACCAATTTGTGTATAATCAGTCCCATAAACAGGTGCCTGGTACATGAGCAAAAAAATCTTTTTGCAGAGATGATAGTTGCATGATAAATATTGGCCAGGACACTAGTTCACCTCAGCAGGTCAGGCAGCATCTGTGGAGAGAAATAAACAATCGACGTTTTAGGTCAAGACCCTTCATCAGGGCTGGAAAGGAAGAGGGCAGAAGTCAGAATAAGATCAGGGAGGGAGAGGAGCACAGGCAGGCAGGTGATAGGTGAGTCCAGGTGAGAAGGGCAAGGTAAGAGAGGGGGGAAAGATGCAAGAAGCTGAGAGGTGATAGGTAGAAGAGGCAAAAGGCTGAAGAAGGAACCCAGTAGGAGAGGGCAGTGGACCATGGAATAAAGGGAAGGAGGTGGGGAATAGATGGGTGGGGGAAGGAATGGGCAGGTCATGCCAATGGGGGAAGGGCCCACAGGAATAAAAGGGAAGACAAAGGAGGGCAGAAGAGAAGGGTTACGGGAAGTTAGAGAAATCGATGCTGAGGCCATCAGGTTGGAGACTACCAAGGCAGAATATGAAGCGTTGTTCCTCCAACCTGTGCCTGGCCTCAACACGAGAAGAGATAGACACATCGGTATGGGAGTGGAATTGAAGTGGGTGGCCACCGGGAGGTCCTCACTTTCGCAGTGAACAAAACAAAGGTGCTTGACGAAGCAGTCACCCAATCTGCATCGGGTCTCACTGATGTACAGGAAGCTGCACCGGGTGCAATAAATGACCCCTTCTGATTCACAGGTGAAGGACTGTCTAGGGCCCTGAATGGTGGTGAGGGAGGAGGTGTAGGGACAGGTGCAGCACTTGGTGCCAGGAGGGTCATCTGTGGGGAGGGACGAGTAAGTCATGGAGAGGGCGATCCCACATCCCATGCCCATACTGACATGTCTATCCACGGCCTCCTCTACTACCACATTGAGGCCAGGCGCAGGTTGGAAGAACACCACCTCATATTCCACCTTGGGAGTCTCAAACCTGACGGCTTCAACGTTGTTTTCTCTCACTTCTGGTCACCCCCTACTCCTTCATCTTCCCTTATTCCTGTGGGCCCCTCCCCCCTCTTTCCCCTTCTCCCACCCCCCACCCTCATGAACTGCCCATCTATTCCCTACTTCCTTTCCTTTATTCCATGGTCCACTGCCCTCTCCTACCCAATTCCTTCTTTTTCAGCCCTTTGCCCCTTTTACCTATCACCTCCCAGCTTCTTACATCTCCCCCCTGGACTCACCTATCACCTGCCAGTGTGTGCTCCTCCCCCTCCCTTCATATTTCTGCCTTCTGCCCTCTTCCTTTTCAGTCTTAATGAAGGGTCTGAACCTGAAACATCGACTGTTTATTTCTTTCCACAGGTGCTGCCTGACCTGCTGAGTTCCTCCAGCACTGTGTGTGTGTCTCCAGATTCCAGCATCTGCAGAATCTCTTGTGTCTCAGTAGTTCACCTCTCCTTCTCTTCTTCAAAAATTTCTACAGCTTAATATCTGAAAGGCCATCTTTCACAGTGCAGCACTCTCTCCAATAGAAGACTGAACTCTGTACTTTAAGCCAGTCTTCAGACTTTGGGACAAGTGTAGTACTGAATCCAGACTGTCATCTTAGCACACTAAAAGCTCAGGATGCATTTTTTCTGTGCCATAGGTTTTACTTGTCTGTAATTTGATTGTAGGAACACCCATGGATTTAATGCACAATTAAATTCCTATTTTAGGCAGTCCCTCTGAAGCAAGAATGATTTGCTTCCTTTCCAGTTTTGTGGGTTCTGAAGTAGCTAATGGGGTCAATGTGGGAGCCACAGAATCTTCCACAGATGGGCAGGAGATGGATGCCAGCATGGGCAAGTAGGTAATTTGTGAGGTGGTGCACTCTATCTGCCTCTTAAGCAGAACATCTGTGTATTCATAATGCATGGAATGGACTCAATATTATCAATAGCTTCCTGACTGTTCCTTCCTCACTTTGAGTGGTTATGGGCCAGGGATTCCCAGGAGTCAGAGTGGTTGTCATTATTTTTCCCCAAGGAAGATTTGAGCATATCCCCAAGTTTTCCTTTGTTCACCTGGTATTCTCTTCCCAATATGGAGCTCACCAACTGCACCAAGGTCACATGTGCCTAGTAAAACACAGATTGGTGATCTAAAGAGCAAGTATGATACTGAAGCAGGCAACTCACAAACTACAAGTGTGAATGTTCTTGTGAAATTTTAAACTCATGGTGTCAGGGGAATAAAGGTTTGGGTGGGTGGTTGTGTGCAGGCTGGAGAAATGTGTTCATGTTTATGGAGGGAATGAAAGGATGAATAGAAATGGCTGGTTTCTATTTGTATTACAGAGCAGCTCCTTTCCCACAATACTTCACATTTCCTTATGACAAGCACAGGGGCTATTTGGCCTATCGAGTCTATGCCAGCTCTCACAGCAATCATATCGATCCTTTTCCCCATTTATTCCCCTGTGACCCATTCAATTAACAACACCCAATTCTCTCACAAGCCACCTACACTAATCTGCAGAAGCCAGTTAACCTACAAACCTGCACGGCATTAGGAATATGGAAGCTGTGAGACAACTGCACTCCACTGAAAGGAGGTAGCATATTCTGTCTCTGAAGCCATAAAATATCATCTCATGGAGGCACACACTTATCTGGAAGGCATCAGAATTGTGGCAACAATGAAGGCATCTGCATTATGACATTGGCATCTTGCACACAACATTTGCTACCTCAATTTCCAATGGCCACCATCCTGAATACTGAATCAGTGATGGTCCCTTCAGTTACTGCAGTCTCTTTGTGAAAATCCATCCCGAGCCCCTTATAGCAATCCCTGACCCTCTGATCAGTCTCTGCTTTGCAGTAGTCTGAGACCACTCACAGCACAGGAGTTAATTTGGTCAAGTGATTGTGTGGTGGGTACCCATACTTAAAGGAGAGCACTGTGTCTCCCAGCTCTGGATTTTCCCCACACCTCGATGGGAGCCATCTCCACAGTTCTTTAGGGTCCAACTCACTTTCCAGCAATTGATACAGAGAAGTGGTAGTTATGACCTCTGCATTTAGCTCCCCATTGGAACCACACAGGTCTTGTTATAGCAGGTCATTCTGTGTACAAAACACAATAGCATTGTTTTTAGCTGATTTTTGTGCAATTTCACAAATCTGTTCAGTGCCGCTGAACGGAGCTTACTGCTGCATGCAGCACATGTTTAGTGCACAAAAAGAAGGTGAAATTCAGTCTCCCATTTAAGCCAAGACATTTTTCTGGCAGGGGGTTGCGAGTCTTTGGAATTCACTTCTACCCAAAGTAAAAATGTGCAAATGAACATATGTATTAGAAGCAAGAGGCAGCTTCTCAGCCCCTAGAGCTTGTTCTGTCATTGACCCAAGGTAATGTTTCACCTCCTTGTTTATCAAAAATTTATCTCCATCTTAAAAATATTCATAGAGCTCCTCTGCTCTCTGAAGGCTAGAAGCTCCTAACTGCCAAGTTTTAGAACTTCTGCAAGGATACTCTCTGCTTTTGATACTTTGTTGTTATTTTTTTTGTGGTTGGCATATGGCTCTTTTGACACCTTGCTCATGAGGAGTTGCAGCAAGGCAGAACCAAATAGGCTGCTGTCAGTTGGAGTCAAAGACAGAGTTGAGGAGGTTTTCAAAAGGTATTGCTTCCAGTGGGTATTGGCTGTCTCTCTGTCCTTGACAAGGTTAACGCCATTCTTAGCTCTCTGTAGGGTGGAGTTTGGATGTAGATTGGATAGAACAGAGGAAACTGTGTGTCACAGCCATTTAGGGAGCTGGTGATACTCCTGCACTCTTCCCACCCACAACTTGTTCTTTTAGGTTATGAGTTTTCTGCTAGACTTTGGCCTTCAGGTGTCTGTAGTGTAGTGTGTGAGAATGAGTGCTGATATTCTGCATGTCACCATTGGATGTGGCCACTATTAACACCATGCAGCACTGTCTGATCGCCAGTTGTCTTTGGCTCCCCCTTGCCACTAGCTCAAGAACTTCCTTTGTCAAGTCTATGTGGAAGCTGGTGTGCAATGTCTAAAGAAACCACACACAGGCAATGTGAAGTTCAGGATCTGGAATATCAGAGTCTTCGTGAACAATCCCAGCAGTGACAGACCTGAACACTGCTCAGGAACTTAGAAGCTCTTACATTGACATTGCTAATTCGAATGAGACATTGACTGAAGCTAGCCAGCTCCAAGAGCAAGACAGTGATCAAGCCTTCTTCCAGAAGGGCAAACTGGAAGAGGAACACAGTCTTCATGAGTGGGCTTCATCATTAAGAATGAGCTAATCTGGTATCTCAATGACTGCCCTGGGGGAATTAGTGAATGCCAATGATCCTTAGGCTTATTCTAACATGAAACCAACATGCTATGTTCATCAGTGTTTGCACCCCAATCCTGAAAGCTATGGATGAGACCAACAAAGACTTGTACTCAGACCTTGAAAACAAAGTATGGTTCACATCCCAGAGAGAAACAAACAGATCCTCCTAATTGACTCCAACAACAAGGTGGGAAAAGACACAGCCATATGAAAAGTGTGAATGTAAGGAGGGAACACTGCAATGTTGGAGGAGATGGCTTTCCAATTAGAAGACCCCTTTCTTCTCTTTCAGGTGGACATAGAAAATCCCATTGCATTATTTCAGAGTAAAGCAGTGGAGCCACCCTTTGTGCCTTGGCCGCTATCCACCCCTCAACCAATATCACCTGGTATTATCTGGTTTTTTTTTCCCTGATTACTTAGTTTAAATTGCCTTCTGGGTTTGCTACTTTACAACAAGGACTACCCTTCAGAAACATTTCGGAGGATGCGAAGGCCCTTCAAAAAGGATGGGGAAGACATGCGATAAGTGCAAGTCTTTTTCTTTCTTCTTTCCCTGGCTTGGCAGTGGGTCTGCAGCATGTTTCCATGGGCTTTCTTCTGGCTGCTGGAAGTGGTAAAGAGTCTAAGTCACTTACTTCCTTGACAGGCACTGGAATTTGTTGCTCACGGTTTTCAATCACAACCTGGCATAGTTTCTTGGTGCTTTGCAGCCAGTTAATTGGATCTGACATCTGGGAAAAAGGGTACATGAAAGAAAAAAAAAATTGTCAGATATGCAGAAAAAGAATCTCTAATTTAAAGTTATTTATTCCTGGGACATGGATACAAAAGACAATGCCATCATTTTATTGTCCATCCCCAATTGCCCTGAACTACAGAAGCAGTTAAGGTTCATTTACATTGGTGGGTCTAGAGACACATACATGTCAAATGGAGCAAGGATTGTAGATTTCTTTCCTGGAATGGCTATTACTGAACCAGATGGATTTTTACAGTGGTTTTGTGGTTACCTTTACTGACACTAGTTTTTGTTTTTAAATTCCAGGCTTTACTTAGTTTGATTTAAATTCCCCATCTGCCATGGTTGGAATGTCAACTCCAGATTATTAGTTCAGGGTTCTGGCTGCTGGTAACTTAACCACTATTTCCAGACCCCAGTTTATAATAATGTATCAGAGGAGTAAGAGGAAGGGCTGGAGGGCAGTGGTGCCTAATTATCAAGGCAGACTGCAAACTTGGCCATGGGGTATCAGTTACTGGTTTCTTACTAAATTATCCAATTATTGGGGTTAAATCATCTGGAAATAACTCAACTAAAAAAAACAAACAAAAGTGTCTGAACAAATCAGCTTAATTTGCTACATGTACCAAACAGTCAATTAAGTTATTAATCAATGGCAGAAGATCCATGTAATTCAGCAATGATAATTGAGCCAGGTGCCTCCAGCATTCCAATGGTCATTTCCATTGGATTTGTTATTCAAACCCTTGTCCTGTGGATCTTTAGCAACTAACAATAACCATGTTACCAAACACTCAGGACTTCATTTTCATTTCAACATATTATGCAATCTCTTCTTTGCTGAAAAATAACAGAAGCAACTATATCCTCAGATTACATGTGACATCATTGTGCATTTCTTTTAGTTGGTTCTAGTTTTCTAACTAAAACATTGAAGGCCTTTCTTATAATGATGGCATATATGTATGTATATTCCCATTTGCAATCACCATGTATAGAATCTTGCTGGAGTCACATGTGGCAAGACAAGTTTGGGCTGAGCTGGGAATCCTCTCCCATTCCAGATGTACTGGAGCTAATGATTCATCCTGAACAACAAGTGTGGCCCAATGGATCCAATGCCAGACTGGCAAAAAATCCATACTGTAATATCAGGTGACACCAGAGAGAAAAGGAAGAAACTAGAAACAAAACAATGGCCAGGTTTTCTACATGTGGCTTTGTTAGTTCATGAAACCCACTCGTGTCACCTGTTGAACAGAAACAAAAAATGGCTGATAAGCACAAACATACAGAGCCCAAACTAGGAGTGAACAAAAGAAATTAACATTAAGTTCACTTTAGAAAGAAGCAAGGGTACACCCCTCCACCCCATCCTCAAAGCTCATTTGAAAAGTGGAACAGTTTCTCAAAATGTTCTGCACTCAGTGACAAAGGCAGTAACATCTGCTGATGATCTTGTGGTCTGAAATTTAGATTTCAATCTGTTAGGTACATAGTAGCCCACAACAGGAAGAGACTTTTTTTTAATATTGCTGCTGCACTATAAACTCTTCTGCAGCAGGAAGTACTATAGTAATTCAAGGGAATTTCTGATGAATTTGTTTATTAAAAACAAGTTTTATTATCTAGTTTGTATCATTCAGATAGATGAAGCAGTAAAATATGAAACTGTAGAGGAAAGAAAAATCAGCAAAGAAGATCACATAATAGAATTTCAGATATTTTCTTCTTCAGAAGAAATTAACATGAGGATTTTCTCTGCAAATAAAACAACCACTTGATCAGAATATAACCTAACCTCACTAACTATTTGCATATGACAATAACTTGGCTCTTTCGCCCCCCCCCCCGTATCACTTTCCCAAATTTCAACATCACTGATGAAGCTGCAAATAACTGCAGGTCAGGGGTAATACCTCATTTTAATCACTATAAGAACTCCTATTA
>JARFYF010000112.1:68605349-68623422 GCA_030265395.1 Rhina ancylostomus | reverse complement strand
CTGTGTGCATGAGGGTAACACTGCAGCTGCTTGGTTCCACTGCCATCCTAATTGCTGCAAAGTTTGATGTAAGCACACTTCACTACTTTAGCATTGTTTTTGTATGAATTTTGTTCTTGCTGGTCTTTTCTTCTTCTATCCTGTATAAACCTTGGAAAATACTAGAATCTATCATTAAGGAAATGGTAGCAGGGCACCTTTGGCCATTGTGTTGAAATGTCCAGACCCCAATATTTACATTCATCTCCCCAAATATCTCTCTCCCTCTCCTGTTTCAGATGCTGCTTGAAACCTACTTCCTTAACTCTGCTTTTGGTCTCTCTCTTGCTTGGGCAATATCTGCCAGATTATGCCTCTATAACATCATGTGACATGAAAGTTTTCTATTCAAGTTTTAATTTAAGGTAAAATCATAAAGATACAGTACAGAAACAGGCCCCATGGCCCACTACATCCATACTGAACATTAGGGACTCACTTTTGACACTAATCCACCTTAACTCTTATTCTGCCCATAACTCCCTCCCCATCCCACCCAGGTTCTACCATTCATCTACATACTAGGGGCAATTTACAATAGTCGATTCGCCAACCAACTCACACTTTTTTTGGGGTGTTGGAGGAAACTGTAGCACCTGGAGGGAACCCATGTGGTTATAAGAACATGCAAACTCCACACAGACAGCACCATAGATCATGACTGAGCCCAAGTTGCTGAAGCTGTGAGGAACCAGCTTTATCAGCTGTCCACTGTGCTGTCCTTGGGAATAAAGGAAGAGTTTGTTAGTGATGGTCATGTACTTTGGTACAATGAGGAAGGTATTTTCTAGTATCTAGAATGTCTATGCATAAACACTTACTGCATGTAAATTTTGATTTATAAAAGGAAAAAATTGTTTAAAATGCTTAAGTTGAAGGATTCCACTTTTCCCAAACCATACCAAATGGGTTGCTTCCTGACATTGGGTGCCATGTCAAGGGAAGGTAGTAAATGGATGTCTGATCATTTCATAATGTTATAATTAGCAAGGTAGTAGACAAAATGCTATGAATCTGCTTAATGTTTATTGTTTAGTATTCCCTGCACAATAGATTTGCACTCTGCTGTTGGTGCAAGGACTTCTGGAAGGTAGATTTCACATAACATGTGAATTGCATCGTTGCATGATTGTCAGAAAATTGTAGAATTATAAACTAGGCAACTTAACATCAGTAATAAGAACAAACAGCATGGGTTTCAAGAGGCTGTACTTGATTTAAACCTTGCAAGAAGTAACAAGTGGTAATACAGTAGATGTAATTTATCTAAGTTTTGCAAGGGCCTTTGAGATACCCAATAATAAATTCTTAGACTCTTAAATATGATCAGAGAATGAGGAGCTGGGTGGTGGGAGGAGGAAAGTAGCCTGAATGGGCTGATAGTTGGCTTCAGGAAAACATGCAGAAAATGGGAGTTAAAAGTAGCTATTCATAGTTGAAGAAAGTTTAATAGTGATGTTTGACAGGAATCAGTGCTGTGATCCCTATTCACAATTTGCATTGTTGATTTGGACTTCGGAATCAAGAACATACTTTCTAAATTTAAGTGAGGAAATTATGAAGTAATGTGTTCAGTTTTGGGTGCCGATTGTAAGGATACGGAGGTCTTGAATAGATGATGGTGAATACTTGCAGGTGAAAACATTTTCTTTTTGTATCCACCCTAACAAATGTGATGGAAGATTTTGATAGTAGATGTACAGTGTTTCCACTTGTGGGGAAAGTATAAGATAACTATTAAGAAATTTAGCAGGGAATTTGGGAGAAAACCAAGTGAGTGGTAAGACCTTGCCACCATGGGAAAGTGAATAATATGGATGTTTAAGGGGAGCCTGGACAAGCTCAAGGGAGGAGGGAATAAAGGGTTATGCTGATAGATTAGGATGAAGAAAAACTGAAAAAGGCTTGGGTGGAGTGTTGGCTAGTGTGGACTAGTTTGGCTGAAGGGTCTGTTTCTGTGCTCTGAATGTGGTATAATTCTGCATTATTTTTAGGAGCGGTGCCCTCCCTGTGTCGATGACTTCCTGTACATTTGTGATGATGCATACCAAAGAGAAGAATTGCTTTCAATGGAAGTGAACATTCTCCGAACACTAAAGTTTGACATCAATGTTCCTGTGGCCTATCGGTTCTTGAGGAGATATGCAAAGGTTGATCGCTTCATATAAATGGAAATTTTCTTTTGTTCTTTCTGACCCTAAACACAATTTATTAGTTTTCTTTTCTCTTTCTTGAAGTATTGATTATTTGAGTGGCTACACTATCAAAATTATTCTATTTCCATGGTTAGGGAGGTGAAGGGTAATTCATCTGAGAAGAATGATGTATAGAGGAGAGTCAAAGTCAGTCCAATAGGTAGATCTCCAACTGGTACTTCAGTACGTGATGATCATTCCTGAGAAACCTACTGTTTTATCAAAATGAACATGGGAAATTAGTTACAGAAAGCAAAAACTTGTTGCTTTACCTCTTGTATTTCAAAGAATCAGCACAGCTGCTTATCTGCTCATTTGTAGTAGTTTGGCTTTCATAATACTCTGCTGGACTAATCTGTATATACCTTCTCACAATCTGAATATTAATGTTTGCAGTGTGCCAGAGCTAACCTAGAGACACTGACTCTTGCCCGGTATATCTGTGAGTTAACACTGCAGGAATATGAGTTTATCTGGGAAAGTGCTTCGAAATTGGCTGCATCTTGCCTGTTATTGGCCCTCAAGATGAAAGATCTTGGAGGATGGGTAAGTGCTAGTTATTGTTCATTACTATTTACAGACTTTTTTTGTTTCTCTGTACCTCTTTTTCTGTTGTCTTTAACCAAATGGATCTCCTCTGCTTCCAAACCTCCTAATGTTCTGAGTTGAGTTCTGGCATAGGAGATAGTTTGGTGGATTCAACTTTCCACTTTTTAATTTTTTTCCATTTTTGGAAAGTGGCACTTCGCCTCTACCTTGTACTTCCCCACAATTAGTACTGTTGGAAGAGAGCAGACTCAACTTCCAACAGTTATGCTATGCCTTTGAACTCCAACATGCTGTTACCATGTATTTAACTTGCATTTTAAGTTTTTGGAATGGTCATTCAAGGATGGAATGAATGAGTAAATTCACTAGATCCACAGCACTATTAAATAGTAGTGAATTCAGAAAATGTGGCTTTTGTGTTTCAGACTCCAACTCTGCAATATTACACTGGATATCAGGTCACTGATCTGCACTCGCTGATGAGGAGACTGAACCTTTTGCTTTATAATAAGCCAGATGAAAGGCTGAAGGCAGTGCGGTACAAGTATGCTCACAAGTAAGAATCTAATTGCCTCCTGATGCCTCAATATATTTTTGTGATGGAAATGATGCATCTCACCTGGTGATGGTCTGAGATTGAGGCATTCTGACCTTTTTAAATTAAGTGTGTAATTCTGATTTGCAGCTTTATAGTTACAGAAGGAAGCCACTGAGATCCTCAAGCCAATTGAATTATGGTTAATTGATATCTCTTGATACCTTTGCCAAAAACCAGACTATTGACCTAGCATGCACACTACCTTTTGTACACAGTTCAGATTTACACTGGGCTTTGCAACACAAGTCCTTCTCAAACTCGTCTTTTCATGGCCATGGCCTAATAGAAGGCTGTGAACCTTAGTGTGGTTTGCCCATACAAAGGAAATAATTTAATTAAATTGTCACTCCATCTGCTCTCTATTTAACCAATTACCCCTGTTAACTCATTATTCTGTATGCCACCTTTTTGAGCTGGGGTTCCAACAAATGACATAAGATAAACCTGATCACAGCACTGAAATAAAACTCTAACTTCCAAATGTTGACCCTGTACTATGCAATGTCAATGTGTCAACTAGCCTTTTGCTTTTTATAGCCATCCATTGACATTTAGTGACTATGGTACCCAAATCACATTCCAAGTTTCCTTTTTTATGCTCTACTTTTTTTTTATTGGTGATACCTATTAAAGAATGGGTAAATGGATGATGTACTATTTGGCATCAGAGTCCTTTGCATTGCACCTAAACTTGGCAAAGAATAATGAAAACTAGTTCCCAAGACCTATCTGACTCGTAGCTTTGATTTAAGAACCATGTTGTGAGCAAGTGGGCTGACTGAATTGTAACTCTAACTTCAATTTGAGCACTTCGAACTCTTAAAACTCTATATTCTTTTCCTATATATGCATTTTTAATTGCCTATATATTTTTTTAATTAGGGTGTTCTTTGAAGTAGCAAAAATTCCACCCTTGGATGTTCTGAAGCTTGAAGAACAACTGAAATTGAACACAATCTAAAGCAGAGATTCTGGCTATTGAAGGAAATAGTATTGTATTATCTCGCACTTGTGTGGGTGGGTAGCTGTGTATGTGGGTGTAAATACTTGCAGCATTTACTTAATATTTCTTCACTATGATATCTCTGCTAAGCAGAAATAATTGTGTAATTATTCATAGTCACTCTTTAAAATGCAGCAAACATTGAAATACAGTACTTGAATTCTAAAGTAAGAGTAAAATGGGCCATTGTAAATTGTAGTAGGGTTGGGGAGCAGGAGGGAGGTTGTAAGCATTTTAACATTATGAATGGCAAATACACTATAAGCAGCAGCTATACATAGCCTATCTTGTATTTTTACTGCAAGGTCACAACCAGCAATAAATGACCACAATATATACCATACAGGCTCCTTTGATTTTAAGACTTTTGTTTTTGATTTTTTGAAGAAAAATTTATTCCTAAATTTGTAAATTAAAGAAAGACCAAAGTGTTAATGAAAAAATTGATTTGTCTTGTTAAAATAAGCTAATGGGGATCAGTGCTTTTAATAGGCTTCCACAGTAATCTGTCCTTAATAGTATATAATGTTATGTAGCTTTTCTAATGTTGTAGTGAAAGCAAAAATCCAATTCCCTAGTTCCACTATTTCCTTTGATTTCCTGTTTATTTAATAAAAATAAATATCATGGCATTTTGCCCTGTCCCAGCATGCAAGAGCAGCTAAACTGTCTGCTTTTCATACTGTTTCTCATTTGGCAACAGTGCTGGAGATTGACTCAAGCTAGTCTGATCCCATTTTAATTTTTTCAGATTTTCCCTGTTCTCTCATTTGTAGTTGCAATCAACTCTCAATCTGTAGTTGTGAAAGTGGTTTTACTGCTGCTTGTAACAACCCAGTTGTTCCACTGTCCTGTGTAACAGATCCAGGAGCTAGTGTATTTTGCCAAACTTGCTTTTCTTTTTATTAAAGTGTACCTGATATTTGCTGAATGTCATGATGTTGGTCAGAGAAGAAAAAAACTTGCATTTACCATGTTTGGGGTGGGGGGTGCAGAAATATTAATTCTGACTTGGTTAATTTTAAAACTCTTAATTATAAAAGTGTTTTTAGAAGCTACTGTTATGATGTAGAATCGTGCTTTTGAGTACAGTTTTTCAATGTTGCTGTTAATTGCACCATTTGCTATAATATTTCATTTGTTATATAATGTGTATTTGAAACTATTTAAATTTGTGCTTTGGAAGCAATTTGTCAAGTATTTAAATGTTTTAAGCATCCTGTCAGAGTAAAAAAAAGATTTTGTGTGTATAGTATATATGTTTGATACATTTATTTTGATTCCTACTTTCATCCCTATCTATTTTCATGTCTGCAAGTATGTCTAAGTTCCCCTGTAAAATAGATTAAATGTATTATCTTGTGGTAGATTTTACTTTTAATAAACTTTCAGCTTCTGTCACTGGTTTGAAAAATCATGTTAATCAGTACTGGTCTATGAATCTGAAAATGATTCAAGGAGAATACCTAAAGATACTTTGCCTATTGAGTTTGATTTATAGTATATGTAGATTCTGCTGAAATTTACGTGCATCTCAAATTGAGAGAGAATTGTCGTTGGCTGAACACTTTCTTAGTTTTGGTGCCAGGTGTTACCATCCAGAAACCTCTGTTCTGGCAATGCAAATCCAGAATAAATTCTAGTTTCTCCCAACTTTATTCACTAAAAGAATTGCTAATTTGAAGCAGATGCACTATGTACTCCAAACTGATTGCTGTCATCCGGATGGATTCAAACTAAATGTTGTATTATTGGGGTACTTGATGTTAATGTCAAGCATGGCCACTTTTGATTAGAAAACGAGGTTAAAATTTTGAAGAAAGTCAGTGACTGGAGACCAAGGCAAATGTAGCCTGAGTGGATTGCCATTGGATAAAAGCTTGTTAAGGAACAAAAATTGCAAAGCAAGAGTGCTGTCAAGATCAAGAATAAAGTGAATAATCAGTTTAGAGTCATATGTAAGATGGGGACTTGCTTTCCACTGGGAAGTGATTGATTTTGTTGGGTTAGACTTTGCAGTTACTTGGTCGGTGAAAGGTATGGAAAATAGATAGTATTATGTTGCAATCAACACATTACAAATGTTTGGTATTTTGCCATTTCATATTGCAATTACTCTTTGAAGCAAAATTACTACTGCACAAAAAGAGGCTATTTGGCTCATTGGGTGTTAGGCCCCACTCCTTGACCTTGGTTCTAATTTTGTCATTCATGCCTTAGAACCACGGCAATTTAAGAGGCCAAAGTGATAAGAAAATTGAGGAAGTAGTGCATTTTTGGGTGTGTGGTAGAAAATAAGAACTTTTAAAATTCCAGCATTGATTTGGAAGTATGTTGTTGATCAGATACTACCTCCTGAAATCTAAAGTTAATTATCAACTTAGAACAGGTATGATGGATCAACTTTGTAATGACATAGATCAATTTTAGGCACCCTCCTAGGGACTGGCATGTCATCTTCACCAGAAGAACAAAAAAATCTGATTCTAATCCTAGGGATTTGGGAACCTTCCTACCGCCCTTTTTTTGCCTGTTGGACAAAATTCAGTCCTTCTCAATACTAGTCAGATACCTGAAGTATCAGGTTACTGAATGAAGTAAAGTGGGTGAGAATAGCAAGAGCTAGTGTCTTCAGTGACTATGAGTAGCTTGTCTTTTTCTGGGCTGAATGTTGCTACTTTGAGTGAAAGATCAACTAAGACCTGACTTTTGGGATACTGGATCAAATATATGGGCACTGGGAATTTAGAGGGAATATAGACCAATTGTATGTTCTACAACTGACAGAACATTTTAAGATTAAATATTTTGTCTAAATCTGTCAGAGTAGGGAAACATTAAGTTTTAAATTCCTCAGTCTGTCCTTTTTTTTGGGTAGTTGAATTCACCCCAGACATTGACTAGCTTTCATCATTTGAACTATTAAATGTTGGTCCAATGCTGGTACTGATTCTTGTGTGGTTCTAAATATTTCCACAAATTTATAGGTTAAGCTGGGTCTAGGACAGCCACGTGTATGCAGCACAATTACAGTTGTTTTAACTTCAGGAATAGGATACTGTCGATGAGTCTACAAATTCTAAAGGGTGTTTATTCTAGTAAAGTGAACAATTACTATCCACTTCTAATTGTCCTTGACAATTAAAAGTAGAGTAACTTTGCATGTAGCTTTCATTTAGATTAGCTACTTTTTTGTGTTGGAGTTACAGTAGAAAGGCAGTACATTTTGCCTCGTACCTTTCCATTCATCTTTCTCCTTACTGTGGAAGAGAGAAATTTTAAGTTGCTGAGAGGTGGAGAAGGGATGGCTAATGCAGGACAAATATCTCTGATCGGGTGAGAGGAGAGACAAAGGGGGAAAAAAAACACATTTGTGAGCAATAATATGAGGGCAGTTAGAGATAACAAAAGATACTGTCTAGCAGGTCAGGTCAAGCCAGTGAAGAGAGAAAATGGATTCCATATATGGATGGATAACTCTACAGAAATGACTAGTTCTCAAACAAAGAGTTACTAGAAGTTGTTAAATTCAATATTGAATCTAGAAAGCTGCTACATGCCCAGATAGAAGATGAAGTATTCCTCAAGAGGCTAGGGAGCAACAGTTCAAATAGGGATAGAGCACTAACGTGGTGGGTAACAGGAAGCCCAAGGTCAGCCCTGCAGAGTGAATTCAGATGTTCTGCAAAGCAGTAACACCTTCTGTTAAGGAGGAGACCACTTTGTGAAGAGCAATTGCTGTATGCTGGAAGTGCAACTGAATCACTGCTTCACCTGGAAGGACTGTTTGGGTCCCTGGATGGTGGGAAGAGGTGAAAGGTCCAGTTTCAGAGAAAAGTGCCGTGAGGAGTGCTTGGTGGAGACAAAGGAGCAGACAAGGAAGTCACAACTGGGAATGTTTGCTTTGGAAGGGGAGGGCAAGGTGGATCTTGCTGAAGGTGGTGGATGGCATTGACACTTGCATTGCAGAAAACAGTGGTTTCCTGTTTGTGTCATGACTTGGCAGTACTAATGTTATCTCCCTCTTTTTAAACATCTCCACACAGACCAGCTATGATTAGCATGCCTTCACCATTCTTTCTTAGATGGCACCAACATTTGTGTCACCTACATTCTCTTGATCTCAACCATATCTACTTCCCTTTGTTCTTTCCAACTTTCCATCTTCTCTGCAACCTAAAACGTGCTTCTTTTGTCACTTTTCAGTTCTGTTGAAAGGTCATTGACATGCATATGAATGGATTGACAAATTAGCATCGAGTAAACTCCCTCAAGCTCACTCTGCCATTTGTCTATCTTAATGGCGGTCCTTTATTTTTAAACAGTGAACACTACTAGATTCTCCCACAAGAGGTAACATTCTCTCCACATCCACCCGGTCAAGGCCTCTCAGCATTTTACACATTTCAATAAAGTCTCTTCTCGCTCTTTCCAAACTCCAGCCAATACAAGCCTAATCTGACCAGCCCTTCCTCATAAAACAACCCAGTTATTCCAGGAACTAAACAAGATCTCTAAACTATTTCCAATGCATTAACAGCCTTCCTTACACAAGATCTATACTATGCATAATTGTGCAGATGGGATCTCCCCAATGCCAAATGAAGTATAACCTCCCTACTTTTGTTTCCATTTAGATAATAAGCTTGTTATTTATTTTTCCTGTCAAAGTGGAGAATTTTGCACTTATACAATACTCCATTAGATTTTGCCCATTGACTTAACCTATTTATATCCTTTTATTTCCTCTTCACAATGTGCTGTCCTACTTATCTTTGTGTCATCAGCAAATTTAACAATCATACCTTTGATGTCTTTATCTAATTCATTTGTAAAAATTTGAGACCTAGCATTGATCCGTGACACACCATTTTTTACATTTTGCTGGCCAAAAAAGTCCTTCTCTTTCCTGTTAGCCAACCAATTGTCTATTCACTCCAATAAGTTATCTCCTACAAGTTGTCAATTAAAGTTCAGCATCAGATACACCACATCAATACTACTTTATGATTTGTACAAACAACTCAGATTTATTTGCAAACAAAATTCATTAACTCTTTAGTTACAATGATCATTTTAGTTACACAACTCTTTACATAGTTTCAAACAAAATACATTAATTCTTTAGTTACATGACCCTTTCAGTTACACAACCCCTAATTTTAGCTTCACAATTTCCAAAACTTATTAGTTGTATTCAGATATTATCAGCTCCAGATGAATCCAGATGGGATTCAATCTTGACAAGCTCTTCATCAAGTACCTGACTCAGTGTCTTCTTCTGCAATGGTTATTCTCCAGAGTTATTGCTCTCAGTCCTCCCATGAGGGACCTTTTTATCAATTTTTTTTGCATACCTTCTTGACATTGCTTTGGTTACAATTGTATGGCTATAAGTCCATTTAATTTCTTCAAATTCCTCCTGTCTTTCGTAATCACTTTAACTACTTGGCCCACAATTATCAGAGTTTAAGTTTGTACAATTTGCCAGGCAGTCTTTGGTACACATTATCCCATGATGTTTTTGCACATCAGAATATCCTTATCTACTTTCCTCTGTGCTCAGGGATAGTGGAATGTTCTCAGGGCTGTAAAGCTCTCTCAGCTATGCTCCCACACTAATATTAACCTACTGACAGAACTTTACACAGTCCTAATTCATGATGACCAGGCCTCCTTGTCTCCTTGTTAATTTAATTTTTAAATTAACTCTCTCTCTCTCTCCCTCAACTGTCTACAAACATAAGCTTTAATTTTCTGCAATGAACTTTGATATGGAATCTTAGGCATCTTATTAAATGCCTGCTGGAAATCTTAATATAGTTCATCCATTGGTTCCTCTTCACTAACAGGATGTGTAAATACCAATAAATTGGTCAAACATGATTCCTTTTCACAAAACCATGTTGACTTTGCCTGATTATCTTGAATTTTTCTGTGCCTGGCTATAACACCTTTAAGAATGGCTTCAAATGTTTTCCTCATGACAGACTGGACTGCAGTTTTCTCTTTCCCTTTTGAAGTAAGAAGTTATATTTGCTTTTTTCATATTTAGTGGAACCTTCCCCCAATCTATGGAATTTTGGAAAATACATCAAATATCTCACTGGCCACTCCTTCAAGGATTGAGCATCAGGAAATGAAACATGAGCTCTGTTTCTCATTGCACAAATGCTGCCTAACCTGCTGTGTATCTCCAGCATTTTTCTGTTTGGTTTTTTGTTTCAGATCTCCATTATCAGTGGAATTTTGTTTTGCTTTTAGAACACTCAATCATGTTTATATTGCAGATACCGAATGCAAAAATGAAAATTCATCATCTTAATTTTTAGGTTTTTGTTAAGACTGTTCAATAAGTGCAAAAGTGACATTTTATATTTGGAGAAGCTTAAGACATTGATACATCTTAAAATAAAAGCTATTGGGGGCATGTAATAGATCTAATACATTATTTCATAGAGCTGAGATGTTCTCTTTAGTACTAGTCAGTATTTAGTACTAGGAGGCTTACTGGAGTGAGATAGATTGGCTGATTGATTGGTGTTGCAACAACAACCTTGCACTCAATGTCAGCAAGACCAAGGAACTGACTGCGAACTTTAGGAAAGGGAAGTCGGGAGAACACATATCAGTCTTCATTGAGGGATCAGCAGTGAAAAGGGTGAGCAGATTCAAGTTTCTGGGTGTCAACATCTCAGAGGATCTATCCTGGGCCCAACACATTGATGCAATCATGAAGAAGGCACACCAGCAGCTCAGCTTACGAGTGTGAGGAAATTTGGTATGTCACCAAAGACTCTTACAAATTTCTATAGATATACGGTGGAGAGCATCCTGACTGGTTGCATCACAGCCTGGCATGGAGCCTCCAATGCACAGGATTGCAAGAGGCTGCAAAGGGTTACAGACTCAGCCAGCTCCATTACGGGCACAACCCTCCCCACTGAGGACATCTTTCAGGGGCAGTGCCTCAAGAAGGCGGCATCTATCACTAAGGACCCTCACCATCCGGACATGCCCTCTTCTTGTTACTGCCATCAGGGAGCCTGAAGACCTAGACTCAACGATTCGGGAACAGCTTCTTCCCCTCCGCCATCAAATTTCTGAACGATCCATAAACTCTACCTCATTATTCCTTTATTTTGCACTATTTATTTTTATAATTTATAGATTTTTATGTCTTTGCACTGTACCACTGCCGCAAAACGGCACCTTTCACGTCATATGTCAGTGATGATAAACCTGATTCTGATTATACCTCAATCAACATCACCACAGCATCTGATCGTTCCTTCTTCCCTACTCGTGTGCGCTCGTTGTGCGGAAATTGGCTGTCGTATCTCCTGCACTAGATGTGCCTCAAAAACATTTGAGTTGCAAGAGGCCGTGTGATTGAAGGTCGTGATAATCGCCGGGTGAGGAAGAATGTCCCGTCCCCCCCTCAGGCATTGCACAGCCCGTTCCCACCCCGGCACCGCTCTCCTTGCGCATGTGCGAGTCAATGAGCGGCGATCCGAATGCTGATTGGCTGTTGATGGGCATGCGCTTCGAGGACAAGCGGCGATTAGTGCGCAGGCGCGGTGTCGGGCGGCCTGTTCGCTGTGGTTTGTTCGGCCTGCCCCTGGATGTGGGGCCTTGTGTCCCGTCAGCTGCCGTCTCTGGGGGCCGCTCGGCTCCGGCCGGTGGTCAGCAATGGGCGGGCCATTGGATTTTGCCTGGCCCCGGGCACGGCGTACGGAGGCCGAGCCCGCTCAGGGCCGGTGGCCGACTCCGGCCTTTTCCTCATCACCACCCCCATTTTCTACGTGAATGCGGCCCCTCACATCGGGCACCTGTACTCGGCGGTGCTGGCGGACGCCTTGTATCGTTTCAAGGTCCTAACGGGGACCAAGGCAAAGTTCTCAACAGGTACACGATTAAAAGCAGAAGATGCTGGAAGCGCTCAGTATGTCGGGAAGCAGCTGTAGAGAGAGAGAGAGAGAGAGAAGCAATTAATGTGTCAGCTCCAAACCCCTCCACTGGGAGGTCTGGCTATTTAAAAGTCAAAACTCCGGTTATCTGAAGTTGTTGTATTCAGTATCGAGGCCCGAGGACTATAACGTGTCTTATCGGAAAAGTGAGCCCTGATGCAGGGTTTCGACCCGAATCCTCGACAATTCCTTTCCTCCCACAGATGCTGCTCTGAGGAGGGATGCCTAGAGAATGAAAATATTTTTGATAGGGCAAGGCTAAATGGGTTAATAGAGGCAGTTGGAAGCATATTATGCTTTTTTGCTGGTGGTGTTAAGTGAAGTTGTGGGACATGTCCAGCAGGCTAAAGTATACGAATAGAAACCAAGTCAAATCGATGATGGGCAGAAATGGCTAGTTCGGATACAAACAGAGAATTTGCTCTTTCTGATTCGGCTTCTCTATTTTTATTTGATTTCTGACATCTGCAGTTTTGTTTTTTTTATATACAGAGATGGATTTTAACCCACCATCAGAATCAGATTTATTATCACTGACATATGACATGAAATTTGTTGTTTTGCAGCAGCAGTACATTGCATAGACATAAAATCTGTAAATCACAAAAATAAATAATGCAAAAAAGGGAATAACAAGGTAGTGTTCGTGGATCATTCAGAAATCTGATGGTGGAGGGGAAGAAGCGGTTCCTGAATCATTGAGTTTGGATCTTCAGGCTCCTGTGCCTCCTCCCTGATGGAAGTAAGGAAAAGAGGGCATGTCACAAATGTTGAAGTTACTCAATGATAGATACTGTCTTGAGGCAATGCCTCTTAAAGATGCTATTGATGATGGGAAGATTGTGTCCATGATAGAGCTGGCTGAGCTAATAACCCTCTGCAGCCTCTTGCGATCCTGTGCATTGGAGCGTTTATACTAAGCAGCGATGCAGCCAGTCAGGATGCTCTGCATCGTACATCTGTAGAAATTTGTGAGTGTCGTTGGTGACATATTAAATCTTCTCAAATTCCTAACTAAGTAGAGCCGCTGCTATGCATTTGTGATTGCATCAATATGTTGGGTTCAGCATAGATCATCTGAGATGTTTACACCCAGGAACCTGAATCTGCTCAAGCTTTCCACCACTGACCCCTCAACAAGGACTGGTGTGTGTGCTCCCAACTTCACCTTCCTGAAGTCTGCAGTCAGTTCCTTGGTCTTGCTGATGTTGAGTGTGAGGTTATTGGAGTGACACCACTCAACCAGCCAATCTATCTCACTTCTGTAGGCCTCCATTATCACCATCTGAGATTCTACCAACAACAACAGCATTGTATCCTTGTGTATTTCTCTTGCCACAGATGCTGCCTGACCTGAATATTTCTGGCATTTTTTGCTTTTATCTCTATAATTGTCATTAACTACAAAGTGCTACATTAAATAGAAAAATAAAGCATTACTGAAATACATAACATTTATTCAACAAATGAGACTGATTTTGAGATGCTTGTTAATATGTCAAAATATATTGATGTCTTAAAAGGCGTGCTATTACTTTGCCAAGGTGATGTGAATGTCAGAAATTGAAGATTAAAAATAAAGTACTTTTCCTGCCTTTGGAAGGTGCTGTCGGAGTGTCCTAGGTGAGTAACGCAGTGCCCTTTTGATGTTGGAACATCAGTGCTAGAAGCTGCGTTACTCACAAGATACCTAGTTTCCGACTTGTTTTTGCAACCACGATATTTTTGTTGTCAGTATGTGGCTGATCTGGTTGAGTTTGTGATCAGCGGTGGCCCCCCAGCTCATTAGTGATGGAGGATTTATCTATGGTGATTCCATTGAATGTAAAGAATAGGTTATTACACTGTCTCGTTAGAGTTATCATGTGCCACTATTTGAATGAGTCATGCCAGAGATTGGAGGTGGATATGTAACAGGTTCAGCACAACAAGCAGATCTGCAGAGGAGACATGGTGGAAGAATTTCCATGGAGAATTGCTCAGAAGAATCTCTCTGAACTCAAAATACCTTGAGTTTTTATACGTTTTGGGCACATAGATAACAGCAGGTGATTAAATACCATTTCAGTGTTGCAATTACATAATATACTTCAATATTTTGGGTGTAGACAAATGGTTCCATTGAATTACATATTTACAATGGGAACACATCTCAACTGATAAGACCAAATGCCTTTGCTGAGACAAAGTAGTTTGCATAAATAATCTAAAAGCTTCTGAGGACAGAAACCCTAGACATTCAAAATTAGAGTTGAAGGCTGATCCTCTGGTAAACAAACACCCCAAATATGCCTGTGACCATGTTGGATTTGATAAGTGCCATAATAGCCAGTCTGGTGCCTTCCTTGATCTGCCACAGTAATGCGCAATATTTTAGCTGAAGTTGACTGATTGGATATAGGCCAATTGATATAGTTTTGTAAATTTGGTCGATGGACTGATTAATGTCAGAACTGATTACTGCTTGTAGTAGGCAGGTTATTGGTAAGTAAATGTTGCCTGTTGATACTGTGACATTTGCCATCACTGCTGATTGTGATTTCCATTTGTCATATTTCACACTACTGATAAAACAAGTGAAAATCAAAAAAGCTGCAGATGCTGGAAACCCGAAAGAAAAATTAAAAATGCTGAATGCACTTAGCAGGCCAGGCCACATATATAGAAAGGGTAATGGTTATTGCTTCAGCTCAGGCCTGCTGAGTGTTTTCAACATTTTCTATTTTTGTTAGCTATAGAGCAACTTGGCTAAGGTTAAAATCTCTGCAATAGTGTGTTTTCAGAACTCTGGATCACTTGCCCTGGAGCAACTGTTGTTACTGCAGTCAACTATGCCATGAGTGCTTTCTCACTTAATTGAAATATTTACATGTTTGTTGTCAGATTTTGTTGTATTACACAGCTGTTTCATTTATTTCAGTGACAGATGAGCATGGCCTGAAGATTCAACAAGCTGCAGATGCTGCAGCTAAGAGCCCATTGGATTTCTGTACCAGTGTGTCTGAGGAGTTCAAGAAATTGTTCCACAAGTCCCTAGTTTCATATACAGATTATATTCGAACTACAGAGGAGCATCACAAAACTGCAGTCCATCATTTTTGGTGTGCTTTGCGTGACAAAGGCTACCTCTACCAAGCAACATATGAGGGCTGGTATTCCACTCCAGATGAGACATTCTTTTCTGAGTCACAAGTTTTAGAAAGAAAAGATGCACATGGAAACGTTATTAAAGTATCTTTGGAAAGTGGTCACAAGGTAATTCTGTGTCTGACATTGTATTGGGGAATGCAGATTTACCATTAACAGTATTGATTAGAAGTATTAGATGGGATTAGTACATTGAATTAATTCTCATGTTAATGGAAAGGAGCAATAAATTTGATTGTTCATTATGCTGCTGTGTGCAGTATCTGGATTTTTTCTTAGTGGAGAGATTCATTTGCTTTGTAATAAAAATAGAAAATGCTGGTAATACTCTGGTCAAGCAGCGGATATTGAGAAAGTTAATATTTTGGATAATTGCTTTTTCATCAGCTTGCTGGTGATGTTGCATCGCATTGACCTAAAACATTAACTCTCTTTCTCTTCCCACATATTCTGCCTGATCCGCAAAGTAATTTCAGCATTTTCCATTTTTTATTTTGGACTCCCACCAACCATGGTATTTTGCTTAACTTTGATTTGCTTTGGTTTTTACTGTTGATTAAAGTTTGAAAGAAAACAATATTTTTTGACTATTAGCTCTTAGCTTCACAATGTGATTTGACTTGCACATTAAACCTACTGAAAGTGACCTCTCTCCAACTTCTCTCCTTGCAGTACCTTGATCCAACGTCAAAAGATCACGATATTATCAGTATCCCATTTGGCATTGAGCCATGCCCAATAATAGCTTCACTTTTTTTTAGTATTTCTCACTTATGCAAGTATATTGTACTTCACAATGAGTAATTACTAATTGCACACAGGCTTTCACATGGAGAAAGCTGATGCTTTAACTGTACTTTGGATTACTCTAAATTTTATTTTTAACCAACAGGTAGAATGGACTAAAGAAGAAAATTACATGTTCAAGCTTTCTGAATTTCAACCAAAGTTATTAGAGTGGTTAAAGAAGAATCCACAAGTAATACTTCCAGAAAAATTCTACCACATCATTCTCCATTGGCTGCAGGAAGAAATTCCAGATATATCAGTGTCAAGGCAAAGGAGCCGTTTGAAGTGGGGCATTCCAGTTCCTGAAGATCCAACACAAACAATTTATGTATGGTTAGATGCATTAGTTAATTACTTGACGGTAGCAGGTTATCCAGATGATCAAAATCTGCCTGCCATGCATCATGTTATTGGGAAGGATATTCTCAAGTTCCATGCTGTGTATTGGCCTGCTTTCCTGATGGCAGCTGGCTTGCAGTTACCAAAACAAATCTATGTTCATTCTCATTGGACAGTCAATGGCCAGAAGATGTCCAAGAGCCTCGGAAATGTTATTGATCCCATGGAAAGATTTTCTGTATACACTGTTGATGGCTTCAGATATTTTTTGCTGCGGCAAGGCATGCCAGATGCAGACTGTGACTATTATGATGATAAAGTGGTGAAAGTTCTAAATGCGGAGCTTGCAGATGCTTTAGGAGGTCTCCTTAACCGTTGTACAGGCAAAAGTATGAATCCTGATCAAATCTACCCGATGTTTTCAAATCACTGTTTTCCTGAAAGGCACCTGGAGGACTATAGCCCCCTCATAGGCAGAGCAACAACTGAAGATTACAAAATGATTCAGTTGGTTGAAGAGCTACCTTTGAATGTTAAGGACTGCTTTGAAAATCTACAAATTTATAAGGCCTTAGAGGCCATTAGTTTTTGTGTCCGATTAACAAATGGCTTTTTCCATAGACATGCTCCCTGGAAACTTGACCGTAAAATTGCTGAGGATTGTTGCTGGCTGGAGACAGTACTTCACGTCACTTTGGAGTGCCTCCGTGTTTATGGCATCTTATTGCAGCCAGTGATCCCAACAATTGCGAATCAACTGCTTTCGCGGTTAGCTATTGGGCAACATGAACGAGACTGGAGACATTTGAACTTCTTGGCCAGATACCATAATAATATTTGCATTTTTGAAGGAAGAAAATTAGGGCCTGATACAGGACTCCTGTTTAACAGATTAGAGAGGACAGATAAACCACCAAGCAAAATTCAAGGTAATCGGAAGAAGTTGAAGATGCAACATATTCTGAAATAAATGTGAGGCGTTAAGTCACTCAGAGTCCTATGTAAATAATGAATCCTGAAGATACTGTATGTATGTTAAACAGTTAAGTAATAGTTTAATAATTGTAGTGTAAAATTATTAGAATGAAATGTTTTTACTGCCAATTATAAATGTATTTTCCTTTTTTTTGTTTTTAGGTAATGACATCGGCTTTGGCCCAAAACATTTGTGAACATGGGTTTGTAACTGTACACCACTAGCTGTGAAACTGGCCTGGATTGATTCATCTTTAAACTTTTAGGTGTTTTATTGTCAGTCTGATATTCCATTTACAGTGAACGCACCTTTAAGTCTCACCTGTTCTTACTTTCTAACCATCCACAGCAGTGCTGTATTTTTGTACAGAGTCCAGTATATTTCATAAACCTGATTTACACTCCTTGGCTAGCATTTAAGTTTTCAGGTTAAGTTATTCTCTATATCTGGTCTTGTGTCAGAACAAGG
>JARFYF010000112.1:68550736-68575039 GCA_030265395.1 Rhina ancylostomus | reverse complement strand
CAATAAAAGGGAAAAAAAAAAATCGCAAGAAATGGTGGCTCTTTTGCACTCAGAGAGTTCTATGCTATTCTTTAACTTTTCTGGTCCTGCCACATTGAAGCAGCTGCTGTTATAGATGTTAAAAAACATATGAACATTTCAAAGAGGAGGGGTATGGTGGTAATGGGGTGTGTGATTGTGGCGGACTGAGGCTCAACTGTTATCCTTGTGATTAAGTCCGCTGCTAATGCTCACTATCACACAGACAGAAGCTCAGACAAGGTACATGAGGATGGATTTTCTCCATTCTATAATTTTCCAGTGAGAAGTGCTTTCACTAAAGGGTTGTATTGAATGTGCCTGCACAACTGCCTTGTGACAGTGTTTATCAACAGCTGCCATTATCTAATATCTAACAAAAAGTCGGTGTTGAATCCAATGTACCAGCCCACAGTCAGTCCTTACCATAGAAAGCTGCCAACTCATTAGTTTACCCGTGATCACTCACAGCTGCTGGGAGCCTGACACCAAATTAGAGAAAAACTGAAATGATTATTTGCCAGTCAGAATGAAAATTTACAAGCTCTCGCAAGTCTTATGAAGTCTTCGGTATGACTGCATTGAAACAGTTTAGACTTGCATTTGCTACAGTGACTTGGTTTTACCTATGTGCTCAGTTTGAAGCTGCTCCAGATTTCTCAGGTAAGTGCTTACTTGCAAATATGAACGTGAGAATTATGTATGATTGCAGAGAGTTCTCTGTAGCTTTTACATTGTAAGTTGGTCATCTGCAGCCTTGAAAAGAGGTGGCTCAGAAGTGAATTATATGGTTAAAGAGATAGTGAATGCAAATCAAGTACTTCCCGATGGGTCAGCCCAGTTCATGGATGAGATGGGAAAGTTCAGATCAGTGCCTGGATTCCCAGACTTCACATGAAGTGGTTAACAGCTGCTGGAAGAAACTGTTGAGAAAATGGTTGACATCAGGACACTGAGTTCAGTTCTGTTAAGGAAGGCAGTAAGCTGAAAGGCTTTCACCTGAAACACTCAGATCAATTTTGTGGTTACTTTCCAATCATTGGAGTACCATAAGATTTGCAGCATAACTGGAAGGTGTGTACAGATTTAAATATCACCACTTTTGGAGAGGCACTTTAAACAGTCACTTAGTCCACGTGTATATGCATACACTGTTAAATGTGCTTGCCAGTTATTGGGGGGAGGGGAGGGGCGGGTGCAAGGGTGGGACATGCCTTGCTGTGCATGTCCCTGAGATTAATATGGGAAGTTCAATATTGTTCTGGTGACATTCTTTCACAAGTTCAATAATCCTTGCGGATGACTCGTGGATGTATTACATCATGTTAATCGTTAATTGCCTCAAGTATTCATTTCCCAGGGCACTCAGCACCAAATTTTGCAGTACATCACTCTGTGTGAACAGAGAGTGTTACATATTTTAGGAAACATGCACTGAGTCTGAAGCTGCCCACTTGCTATGTTTACACAGGTGGGCACAGACTCTGGAAAAGGAAATATGTCAGGATTTTTTCAGTAAAGAAATATTCTAACTGTAGGCCTACTGTTGTCCAACAATATCCAAGAAATTCAACACCTCTACCATCCACAAATTACACTGCAGCAACTTGTCAAGGCTTTTTCAATTGAATTGGCCAACAGATCAGAACATAATTGCCTTCAAAGTCACACCATCCTGTTTCTTCATTGTCACTGGGTCTAAATTCTGGAACTCCTTGCCTAACTGTACTCAACCTGACTGGAAGGACTGCAGCAGTTCAAGAAGGTGTGCCACTTTTCAAAGGGAATTAAAGATAGATAATAAACGCTGGCCTTGCCAGCAACATACAGTTTGTGTATGAATAATACAAGCAATCATTGCACAGGGATCAGCTGTGTCATTTCCCAACCAAAGCTTCCTCTCACAGCTCTTGCTCCACTGAGAAACAAAGCAATAGAGTAATAACTTGAGAGCCTGGTTATAAGTTTTATAAGTGCTGCATTATTCCATTCAACATGACATTTTTAAAAATATAATTTGAGTGAAAAAGGGAGAAGTGAACTAGCTAACCACAGAAAATAGCACCTGTCACATAGCACAGTAAATCCAATGCAAGTTAGAAATCCAGAGGAATGGGCTAATAATCCAGAGGTGTGAGTTCAAATTCCACCAGCGCAGCTGTGAAATTTAAGTTCAGTTAATATTAATTACAAAAACTAGTCATTGCAATGACGATGATGATTGCCTTAAAAGCCCAACTGTTTCACTTATGTTCATCAAGTGAGGAAACAAACCATCTTTACATGCTTTGTCCTAAAGGTCACTCCAGACCCACAGCACTCCTGTTGATTTTTGACTGCCTCCAAAGGGGCCTAGTGGCTGTTTGCAAGGAATGAAGCAAGATAAAACCAAATGGATCATCTGGCATGGACTTAGGCTATGAACTTGGACATGGCAATGCCCCCCTTACTAACATTGGGGGTCTGTTCCTCAATTTGGGAGAATTGTCCCATGGATTAGTCAAGCAACAGCCTGACATAGTCATATTCAGAGAACCACACCTTACAGACAATGTGCCAGACTCCTCCATCACAATCCCTGGGTACCTATTATCCCACCTGGAGTGAAGGCCCACCAGAGATATCAGCACAGTGGTATACAGGCAGCAAGAAGTAGCCTCAACATTGGCTCCATACCCCAGGAAGTCTCATGGCACCAGGTCAAACTTGAGCAAATAAAACTATTCTGTTTACCATCTACTATCCTCTCTCAGTTAGAATCAATGTTCTTCCATGTTCAACAACACTTGGAAGAAGTGCTAAAAGTATCAAGGGCACAGAATGTACTCTGGGAAGGAGATTTCGATGTCCCTCATCAAGAATGGTTCCATAGCACTACTATGACCATGTTGCCTGAATCCTGAAGGACACAAGTACCAGACTAGGTCTGCAACAGGTAGTGAGTAAAACAACATGGATAAGCTGATTTGACCGAACCAAGACATCCCACAACTATCACATCAAATCAAAAACACTGCAGTACCACCACATCATGTCATAAATGTTGATGGAAAAATGAAACATCCACATACTCATTGATGACAGGTTTCAGCACTTTGTGTTAAAGGCAAGGCTGAAGCACCCACAATTAAGTTCAGCTAAGTAGATGACTGTCTCAGCTTCCACCTGAGATCCCCTCCATCACAGAAACCATCGTCTAATTCAGTTCCTTCCACGAGATATCAAGAAATATCCGAGAGCACTGGATGCATCAGAGGGTACAGGACCACACAACATCCAAGATGTAGTACAGAAGAGCCGTATTCCAGAACTAGTTGCATCTCCAGCCAAGCTATTCCAGTACAGTTACAGCACTGACAATTATCCAATAATGTGGACAAATGATCAGTAATGATCTTTCACAAAAAGCATGATAAATCCAATCTGGCTAATTACTGTGCAATCATCAGCAAAGTGGTTAAAGGCATCATCAAATATGCCAACATTTTGCTCATCTTGGCCAGTTTAGATTTTGCCAGTTCTTTGTTTCAGTCATCAGTACACCTAAGGTTCAATCATAGACCAAAGAGCTGAATTCTAGAGGTGAGGAGGGAGTTACTGCCCTTGACATCCAGGCAGAATTTGACCAAATATGGCATTGAAGTGTCCTGGTAAAACTGCAGTCAAATGGGCATTAAGGGGAAATATTCCAGTGGTTGGAGACATATTTTGAACAGTGGAAGCTGTTTGTGGTGGTTGGAGGTCAATCATCCTAGCTCCAGGGCATCACCACTTCTAGCGTTCTTCAGGGCAGTATTCTAGGCCCAGCCATTTTCAGCTTACTTTCCTTCCATGATAAAGTTAGTAGTGGGGATGGAAGCTGATGATTGCACAATCTTCAATTCCAATTGCACCTTTTCAGAAAATGAAGCAGTACCTCAAGACCTAGACAACATTCAGGCATGTTGACTAGAAACATTCACACCACAGAAGCGTCAGGCAATAGCTATCTGCTACAAGACAATCTAACCAAATCCTTTTGACATTCAGTGGGCTTACCAATGTTGAAACTCCCAGCATCAATCTCCCAGGATTATCACTGACCAGAACTTCAACATGACCAGCTACTTAAGTACCGTGACCATAAGAGCAGGTCAGGCACTGGGTATCCTGCACATAAAAGTAGATAAGTAATTTTTTAAAAATCCAGCCACAGTAAAACTCAGATAATCTGTGATCTGATTGCTCATGAATCCTGATGGTTCAGCATCTGGCTCACTTATTAGTACACATTCTCAATATTGTACACATTATCATTATCCACTGATTTAGTATCCATGGATCCATGTACTCATGAGGTTGGCCATGTACTACTGGGAATGTGGTCTAGGTGTGAGGCTGGATATAGGGTTAGAAGAGATTTCAGGTCTGAGAAATGAGTGGAATACAGAATATGTTACAACAATGGAAAGTAAGTTAATAATATCTAAGAAAATATATTAAAGGAGTTGTTGACAGTATTAGTAAATGGACTTACAAGAGGACAGACACAGGGTAGATCTCCCTACATTAACATTTTTGTAATTTATAATTATGCTAGACCCAGCATTTTTGGGAGAGGGGTAAGCAAGGTGGAAATTAAAAAGAAAATAACTGCCCGAACAAATGTCAGACTGCAGCTACCTGCCCATCAGTGGCTCACACATGAGGCAGAGGACACAAATGACCATTATATCTAGATGGCTGGTACAGCAGAGTCGATTTGACAGGGAACAACACGTGGCAGCTGCAGCTGCTCAGGGAATGAAAGACAAACATTGTGTGGCAGAGGATGAGAACTTTCGCCTGTGATCTGCCAGCTTCAATGGGAAGACTATGAATGTGCTCTGCACTCATCTAATGAGATTTTCATACCATGTTGATCCAAAAGTATCAGCATTCTGCAAGTCACACAGAGTTATTAAGGGCCAGGGAGTTCAAAGTTCAAGGTCTGGTTCAACTGTACACTAATTAGGTTCATATACTGTTTTAAGTTCATACAAATGTTTTGTAAAAGCCATTGTTTAACAAACCTGTCCTGTTAAATAAAGCTATTTTCTGTATGAGAAGAAAACAGATACATCAGTCACTGTAATGGCTAGAAAACATCCCCATAATAGTTTGTAAGGGAGGTAGGATTGTTCAATATTGTAAATTTGTTAAATATATGTACAAATGTGCAAGAACTACAGGTAGGTAAAGCTTGGGAAACTCAGGTTTAAGCTGTGTCATTGAAATCATATGATACTGAAAGCTGATTTTGTGAAAGAAATGGTATTTATGGCATCCTTTTCACAGGCTCAAAGAGAAGACATGCTCTTAATCCTTCAATGATCTGTTTGAATTAACTAGGCTACCTNNNGAAGATTCTGCAAAACCACACAGTTCATTCTTGTGATGGGGATCGATTCTCAATAAGCTGCCCACCTCAGACATCCATCAGCATTCTGTCTGCCTTCTATGGTCGCCGTGTTCCCAGTGAACATCTATGCTCCATCACAGGAAATACGTCAGCTGAAAGCACCAACTGTGCTGCCCTCACAGCAGTACCGGTGGGTAAATTCCATTCAGGTTGACCATGCACTATATAAAAAGTGCTTCTTACACAATGCAGTTACTGAGTTGAATTGTATCTGTGAAAGGATATATTTTACATGGCAGAAGGGAATTTGCATTGTGACATCCTTTTGTTAAAAAGGCTAAATTTGTTTGTTAGCAGTTGTGCCTCAAACATTGGGCAAGTAAATGAAATTTCACTTATCAGAATTTCTTGCTCCAGGCTTGACAAGTTCTGATGCTGAGTCAGCCCCCAGGAGGTGATGAGGTGGAAGGGGAATGGGGGCTATAGTCATGGAGATCATGACGGGTTGGCTCTACTCTGCTGTATTTTTTAGGAGTTCTGTTCCTTCTGACTCTACACAAGTCTGTTGAATCTCCCTTAATCTTTTCTTGGCCCTGATGTCATCATTCATGAAGGGCAGGTGTTGGGCAGTAAGCTGCCCCTTGAGTAGTACAATACCTGTTCAATGCCTTGTCATAACTGATACCGTTTCAGCAACATCTAGCCAGTTACAAGCAACATAATCTCTGGTACTCAAGATAGCTTTATTATAGGGGGTATTATGCTAAAAAGGATTTTGTTATGCATTGGCTCAGTTTTACCAACTTGCTAAGGAATCACAGTATGTGCAGGATGCTCCTGAGGATTCCAGGCATGTAGTCTAACTGAGAAGTACATGGATTCATATGTTTCACCGATGTAGCCTGCTTTAGTTAGGAGCTTCGGAAGAAGAGAACTTGAGAAAAATCTACTTCTAGCATTCCAGTTGTAGCTTAGTGTGTCATGACTAGATTTTGTTTTCCAGTGTTGCTTACATATGCTTTTTTAACAGAAAGTGTATGATGAATGTCAAGAACAGCACTCCTGCCAGTTTTCCGTCAACAGCCGTGTTTTTGGCCCTGATCCTTGTCCTGGGACTAGTAAATATCTAATTGTTTCATTCAAGTGCAAACCTGGTGAGTGGATAACCAATCTGTGAGTTTTAGTGAGTGGCTTAACTCTGTCTGATTTCATATTGCTCCATCCTAGAATTCATTGTGTCATATGTACTAACAGTTAGTGACAATAATTATTACTTTAATGCTGTCAACCTTGAATTGTATCTAAGTGCTCTGTGGCAAATGTCAGATTCCAGAGGCAAATTCCTGAGGCAGTCTGTAGGGAGAAAGCCACAGTAAGAGATTTTGGATGCCACTTTAGTAAAGTACCTTTGTTGTTAGTTTACGCAACCAACTATTTTCACTATCCTAGAAAGTTAATGAGAGAGGTACTGAGACATGGTGTAAGAAGAGTTGGTTGAGGAAACTATAACTTTTAGAGCTAGAATTGGGATAACTGGGTGTGATTTCTTCCATCTGATATACCACGTGAACATGCACCAAGAGACGGTGAGAGTTTGTGGTGTGGCAAATAAAGGTGTGCCAACAAAAGAATGGAGAGAGTGGAGGAACAAGTCCACACTGTATGTTGAGTTGCCTATGGAAGATAAACCAGACTAAAGTGGCAATGTTACTGTATCTCCTCATTCACAAAGGGAGAGGCTGTACCACACTGGAAAACTTTCAAATGAGAATCTGGAGAAGGCACGAGATACATTACAAGTGCATTGCAATGTGCTTAGAAATGAAACAGTTGAACATTACCATTTTTTAACACTTAACTAGAGGCAGATAGTTTCCTAACAGCAGATAATCACAATTTTGCAGCTTTGCCGGACTTGCTTTAACTAGAGGCAGATAGTTTCCTAACAGCAGATAATCACAATTTTGCAGCTTTGCCGGACTTGCTTTATAACAAAAAAAGTAAATAAATAACTACAAAATACAATAAACATGTGCGGAGATGGTGTTACTTTGTGTTATGAAAAATCATGATAAGGACCATTTTCTTGAAATGGAACCCCACCATAATGTGAGGATTGCCTGTATGTGTAGTAAGTTTTCAATCTGTTTGGATGAATGCTAAAAAAGAATGCTGCCTGACTCTTTATCCAAGTGCCTTTGTTGTTACTTTAAATTACTGACAATCTTCTGTATCTTAGAGAGTGATTGAGAGATACCAAGAGATCTGGAACCAAATTTACAATATGTGAGAAACAGGATACTTGTTTATGAGAATTTCTGCCACCGTAAATTGAAATATTAACAGGCATATGGCTTGAGATAACACTTTAAAGACTGTTGATAAGAATATCAGACATCCAGATTTCAAGTATTATTTTCTTTATTCCTGCTATTAAGAACACCTTGCAAAAATCTAATTTACCTCTGCCTTTGGAATTTCTGCAGGGGCTGTTTTAACCACTTACCATAACTTTGGCACAAGGTCATTAGAAATGCTGTAAAAAATGATTTATATGGGAATTCTATCTCAATATGTTTTTACCCAGAGATGCATCTACCACAATTTCCCATGTCTATCCTTGGCTTCATCCTCTTTTCTATTTACACACTTGTCCTTAGCAACAGCATCTGATGGATCTGTTTTTCCATCTGCCCTGAAGCACTCAGCATTTCACTGTCTCTCCTGACTGCTTCTGTCGTGTCAGACTACATGTCTAACATTAAGTCTTGTGTGAGCCATAACTTCCTTCATCTCAGTGCTGAGGAGCACCACTGCTCCTTTGTCCCTGACTCCACTCCCATCTCCAGCTGCACTCCCAGACTGACCCAAAGAGGGGGCTGGAGTCAGTGGCTGGATAATAGAGTTTGTAATTGGCAGTAAAGACAATGGATTGGCTGGTCACCCAATATTTAATGGGCAGAAATTTCTGCTCATCCTGGAATGAATGCCAACTGAACCAATCTCTCAGTTTAGAAGGGTGAAGATCTATGGTGGTGTCACAGCTGGATGTCATCAGTACACAGGTGCTGGGACACAGCATGTCAATGAGAAATAGAAGGTGCTTAACGATAGGTACCAAAGGTAACTTTGATGCCTGGCAAGCGGAGCTAATGCAGGTAGTTCCCAGGTTACATATGGGTTCCATTCCAGGGAACTGTCCATGTGTCAGAAACATCCGTCTTTTGCAGCTACCTATATCTTACCACTCTATGTCCACTTCCTATAATCCGTTCATTTCATCGAATATTTACCCTAACACGATCTATAATTAAACTAATGGGATATCTACTGTATCCAGTTGTTAAGGAATACCACCAAACATTTTATTATTATTACTACTATCTTGAAAAATTCTTTAAAATATTATGGGAACATTTGCATAAAGTATGTTTTCCATAAGTTCAGGTCTTCCACAATCCTGGGAGCCCCTGTATGGTAATTCCCTGGCAATGATGGGATAAATAGATTCATCAGCTCCTTCATCGCTGCTGTCAATCTCATCCTCATAGAATATATAACGAAACTATGGAATGAGATGATGCCATTTGACAGTTAAACCTAATTCTTTCACAAGACACCAGAAATCTATCCTCCACTGAAATTGGCTGGGCACATTTAATCTTAAGGAACTGTTCTATACAGATAAGAAAGACTTGGATTTATTTGCACCTTTGACAATGTTGAGATTCTCCAGCATTTTACAACAATTGAAGTAACATGGGACCAACTTGTACACAGCAAAACCCCACAAAATGTCAGCTGATTTAATAATTTTGGTTGAGGACTGGAGAAACTTCTGCAGTCTGTTTCAGTGCAGCACCATGAAACATTTTATGCCCATGTGACAGAACATACCATGTCTCAGCATTAACTCAGTATTGCACTGTACTCAGCCTAGAATTCTGACTCAAGACATATGGCCTCCAATTGAGAAACAACTGTCGTACCCACTAGCAAAATTAGACTATTCCTTCATTTACTTTTCCAATGTAAAACTGAACACTGTGTTTATCAGACTGGAGCAGAACAACATTTGTGTTCTGTGGAGTATTTAACCTTTTCATTCCACAGTCTCCAATGCTAGATACTAAATGCATTTCCAGTTGGTAGGAATTGCTCAGCTCTGTTGGTCTTGTGGAATAGGTGATTGGTTAGTTTAATGAAGTGCTTAATTAATACCATTTGGAGATGCAGATCTTTCACCATTCACAAAATTGTTTCAGTGCACCTGGCAAACAGACCCAACACTCCTGCCACTCCAATGAAAATGAGCTTAGATCACTTACAGAACATTTTCAGATCTTTGATATTGTTTACTGTGTTTATGTTTCAGATGGACACCAAAGCAAACTGGTATGTGAGAATGAGAAATTACACCTCCAGTGTAAGAAGCAAACCATCCTTGTCATTTACGCTGCAAGCTTTGGACGAGCCCTTCATGGGAATATGGAATGCCCCTCAGTGAACAGCACAATGCCAGATATTGGTGAGCCTACAGCCAGAGGATGCAAATTCAACAACTGTTTCCCAGCATTTTCTGTTTCTGTTTCTGATTTCCATCATCTGCAGAATTTTAGTTTTATTTCAATCCAGATTTTTCCTAATCACTTTGTGGCAGAAAAGTTATTGAATATTCATTAGGATTATTCCGCTCTTTTTCCATGCTTACTGAGACCAGTTATCGCAGTAGGCGCAGAGTGCAGAGACTGGGCATTCTTCTGATCCACTGGCTATATTTATCCACTGGATTATTGGGGAGTTCACCAATTTTCACCATTGTTAATGACTCAGGAAAGTAATTTCACCTGTTTTTTTAAATTCAGTCTGCAATTCTTTTGTTGTGTCATTTAATAGCTGTTGTTGGAAAGTTAGGGCAATGAGATGGGTGTTCAATTACACAGAGGGCCTTTCACTGACAAGTAATGAAATGTTACAGTAATTTTAAAAGTGTTACAGGCTAGGTGTGTGTGACTAAGGACAGTATTCTGGGAAAATGAGAGAGCTGTTCAGGCATCAGTGCCAGTGAGATAATCTGCTAATTCTGCACTGCTACAATAAATATTCAGTCTGTATGTTCAGATAGTGAAAATCCATAGAAACATAGAAAATGAACATAGAAGAGGCAGGAGAAGACCACTTGGTCCTTCAAGCCTGCTCTGCAATTCAATGTGATCATGCTGATCATCCAAATTTCCAACTTTCACCCCATATTCCCTGATCCCTCTAGTCCTAAGAGCAATATCTAACCCCTTCCAGAATATATTCAGTAAATTGACTTCAATTGCTTTCTGTAGTAGACAATTCCACAGGTTCACCAATCTCTGGGAGAGAAAATTCTCCCAATCTCTGTCTTAAATGGTTTATGCCTTTTTCTTAGTCTGTGCCCCTGGTCCTGGACTTACCCACTATTCTCCTTGCATCTAATCTGTCCAGTTCTTTTGGAATTTTATAAGCTTCCATGAGATCCCCTCTCATTCTTCTAAACTCTAGTGAATACATGCCTAATTAACCCCATCTCTCTTCATTTGTTAGCCCTGCTATCTCTTTGTCAGACATAGCATGAAGTCATTTCTCAGGTTTCCCTGATACAGTAGCGGGTATATTTGAAGTTTAAGACTCTTTTTGTACAAATAAGTATTCTGAATAATTCTAAGTTTATCCTTTTTTTTGTTTGAACTTTATATTCCTTAGTCCTGCTGCCAGGTTTTAACTTGAAGTAAAGTTCTATGTTCATGTTTTCAGACTGTTTGATATCCAAATTCAATCTGAACCAATTAACCTGAAGCAGGATTGGAGCTACAATAAATTCAATATCCAAAGCTAAGGAATAGCTAAAGAGATAACAACGAATCTTGTTCCTGACCATTATCCATTGACTTGTGCTGCAAAATCCATTGTTTGGATTTTGTTTAAGAAGAGCGTCATGAAGTCAAACATCTTTGTCTTTATTTTGGTTTGCTTTATATTCTTAATATCTGTTGTAAGTACTCAGAAATGAAAAAAAAATGGATTCACATAGTAATCACTACATTACTTCACTGCGAGAACCATTACATTACTTCACTGATGAATATTGAATCTATAGGCAATTAGCTTTAGGAAGGAAGCAAATTATCTAATCCAAACTCAAACCTGCTGCTTTAGATCTATGTTTGGCCAACAGAGAGCTGTGCAAATTTACAAAGCCCTGATAACTCTTTCAGAGGAGTTGGTAGACCTGCACTTTTTAAATCAATTAATGTCTTTGGTAGCCTTCAAAAGCTTCTTGGATCTCTGAAGAATTGGAGGTGAGACCCTGGACAGAACATATATTAACATTTTCTCAAGAATGGCTTAATCATTGTTATCCTGGACAAGGTAGGAGAGAAAGACTATGCCATCTTAGAACAGTGGATGGGAGGCTTCATCTGTGAGAATTGTTTGAAATACTGAAGAAGAATATTTTAAATATAGTGATCCATGAATGTTGTAGATTGAATTAGAATTTGTATTTAATCTCTATTACCACATATCGCTCTGTCAACTTCACACATGAAGAATAGTTGCTCAGTGCAAACAGTAGAGTTTGGCTAGTACTTGTGGAATGTCTTGGGGAGAGGTGAGAAAGAGAAAGAAGGCATGAAAATGGGCCAGAAAAAAAAAATGAGATGGCATAATGCTTTGAATAACTTCCTTTCCTTTCAGAATGCTTATCACCCTCAACTCTAAGGGAAGTATCCTCAAGGTGCCATGGAAAACAAAACTGTTCGATCACTGCCAGTGTTCTGAGTTTTGGTGATCCCTGCATCCCTGGAATCCGTAAACAACTCAATGTTTCATACACATGTGGTAAATAAATCTCAGACTGATCTTTAAATTAGTAGCACAGATTAAAAGATAGCAAATTTCTATAATTATGTGCATTTTCAAATTTCAGTTCCGACAAAACTCTTTGAGGAGGCTGGTCAAGGTCCAGTAAAGCCCTTCTTAATATCAGATTATACTCACGGTAGGATTTCTAACATTTGTCTTTGGTTTACACAACTGACTGAAGGAAATGCTTTGCAAATAATTCAGTTACTGAAGATTTCAGTTTTACATAATGGCGCTTATTTTCAAAAGCTTTCTTAGTTTTGGAGAATTCATCCAACAATAAACAGACCACAGTCATCCTCAGAGAAGAGGCAATGTGAAAAATTTGCATCAAATGATATTAGTGGTCTCTTGTAATTGGGCAATACAAGGTGGGGGGGGGGTTGTTTTAACCTGTTATAGATGAGAAGCAGCTGATAGGGAATTAGCACCTGTATTATATCTCCTGTTTTTTTTCCCAAAGAGAAAATCCTGGTAATAAAAGGTAAATTCCCTTGCCTGAGGCATTGCACCAAGGTTCAATTCCACAGTTAAATGATTTTACTTAGCGCAACAATGAGCTCTGTGCCAGTTCCCTCGATAGGAAGTTTAGCCAGGGTTCTCAGGCCAGAGTGGTGCAGAGTGTCCATATGTGGAGGCTGGTGGGGTCAGGACTGAGCTCAGCAGTAACACAGCTTCTTTAAGGATAAATTGTCTGCATACTCAAATGTCTAGGAGAATTGCAGGGAAGTTAATGCTTGTATACGCAATAAGGGGCAAATGTCTTCAGAAGTGAAAATCAGAACAAATGCCAAGAAAGTAATGTTTAGATGATTACTGGAGGCATAATTTTCAAAATGTAACAGCATTTACTGAAGCATAAGCACTAAATGAAAAAATGCAGTAGTTGATTATGAATTATCAAACACAGTGGCCTAGAAGTTCTGACAAGTCGTCCAATGTTTTATTTGCTCCATGATAGAAGTTTATGAGAAACCTAATCAATAAATGTAATTGGGTGCTTGGCGCAGCAGTAGCACACTTTCTAATTTCTGTTCTATGTCCTCCCAGCATACTAGCACATAGACATGGAGGCATCCAAGATGTGCAGTGATGTAAAACAGCATTAAACATTTCTGTAAAATTACTTGTGCACAACCGTACAGTGCACGTGAGAACCTTGAACAATTCAGCCTCGGCAGTCTAACAGGGGGCTCGGAATTAGTTATAGGGAACCCAATCTTACTTGGTCATTGCCAAATAGTCTGAAGCTTCCATTTTCTTCCACATATGCTCCTTGTCAAGGAATTGCTCAGAGACTGTCCTCTATGCTAATATGTTGCCAAGCTCCCAAAGAGCAAACATCTCTCCTCACCAATGATTGTGCCTCCTGTCCCATGATCAACTCTCTGATAGTGATGATATTTCCTACCTCATTTCCCTCCAAGTAGCCATTTTCTTGCCAACAGTCATCTCTCCAGCCCAGACATTAACTTGCTGCCAGATGTTGCCTCTTTACCAGTGATCATCTTCTCCCCAGTATTCATCTCTTCCCCGCCAGTGATCATTTTGCCCCAGAGATAGTCTCCTCCACTTGACTCCCCTTCTGCATGTGATCGAGTCTCTCTTCCTCCATTAATGCTCACCTCTTACCCAGCAACTGTCTCCCCACTGGGCCAATCTCCTCTCTCCTGATCATCATCTCCCTTCTCACCTCTAACCACCATATCCCTATCAATTGCTTTAATTCAGGTGCAACACTTAAAACAATTAAAAACAGTTTCACAAAGTAATTGTATTTCAATGTAATTCAACACAAAATTTCACTGATGAAATTTTGAAAATCTAGGCAATTGACTTGAGGAAGACAGCATTTCACACACTTCATACACAAGCCTGCTATTTGAATGGTTTGGATCTGTGTTTGGACAACAATGAATTATATAAATTTACAAAGATTTGATGGCTGTTTCAGTGGAGGTGATTGGTTTACACTTTTCAAATCAATTGATATCATCTGAAGCCTTCAAAGACATCATTTGACCTCTGAGGAATTAGAGACAAAGCTCCGGATAGAACACGTGTTACCACATTCTCACGAACAGCCATCTCCTCCTCCAACGATTATCTTGCACCTCTGCTGCATGCCTGACTTGCTCTATGAGCTCCCATCTCTGCATTGGAGGAAACTCACAGGTGAGAGGCTGTTCAATCATGCAGGATGACTTGGACTTCATTGCTGCTGGATGAGCCTCCAAGTAAACTGGTGTGTGCCTACACAGAGGTAGATACTACTGGTTATTTGGAAAATTTGCAAGTTTGTTTCACAGAGGCAAAACAAATGAAATATTTCCTAATGAGATTTGCAGGATTCTGAGGCAATGTCCAAATTCTAATAACCCATTGCCTTTAAAATTGCTACACCTGAAAATTAAGGCACAGGTGCTAACAATGTCCATTTCAAAGAACAAATGAATCCATTTATTACAATGCTTTTCACAATGCATATGTAAATGCCAACTTAGTTTTTGGAAAGCATAATTCCATGCATTTTCTTCCACGGTTTTCTGAATTTTCTCTCTAAAATTGCCTGTGGCTCTCTCTAGAACTTTTGCAGAAAAATAGAGAGTCAGGTTTGAAAGAACTCTCAGTTCGCTTGTCCTTATTTGCTGCAGGTGGCTGGTATAATGGCCCAAGAATGTCCATGCTTTACGCCAAAGATGTCGCAATAATTAGCAGTTCCCTGGCCACTCTTGCCCACATTAGGGGTACGTTTCTATATGCTGCCAATGTGCCTCTAATAATGCTTTAAAATGAAAAACACTAAACATATTAAATAAGCAGATTTGTCTACAATCTTAGAATAGTTTAATTCACACTAACTTCTTAATGTTCCTCTTATTTTCATTTTTGTGGTTTATTGTTTCCCAGTTATTGACAATAATCACAACTGTTTTGGTGCTGCCTCAATAGAGTCATGTCTCAATATGAAAGTTAATATTTGAAGCAACTAACTCAATTGTAATTTAATAGGGACAAATTTTGCTATTGTTTGAATTCCTACTCTCACAACCTCAGAGGACATGATAGCAACATGACTCCAAGTAATAATGCATCGGATCTGTTTGATTTTCAATGATTTGACACAACAGATTTATTAGATCTTATCAGATTTGAAGCAAGGATCTTAATTATTAATGAAATTTTGGTCCCTATTATTTATGGGAGGTGAGAGGCATTTTTTGGGTTCTTGAACCTGCAAAGATCCCCTTTGGTCCCTTTTAAATGCAGGACCTGAATAACATTTGGCTCACGAATGTCCTTCATGGAAGAAACCTCCTATCTTTACCAGAAAGGTGACTCCAACCCACCAAATGTGACTCCAACCCTCCAATACTGTTGTCTCCTAACTACCACCTCAATTCTGGGACTATTAGGGATAGGCAACAAATCTTGGCATTGCCAGTGATGTTCACATCTTGTGAATGAATAAGCAAAGCAAAGAAAAAATGTTGTCCCTAATTCCCAGCTGCAGCTGATCAGATCGAGAGGCTGACTGCCCATTGAGCTATGAGACTTTCAGCAGTAAGCTGAAGTTGGGAAGTAGAGAAAAGGAAGAGACTGAAAAAGCCAAAAGCAAGGAGGTTGGAAGTTGAAGGTTGGTGCAGGAGAGTACAGGGGGCAACTGGAAGAATTAGTGGGTTGCTGAAAGGGTATGGGTGAGGATCAGGGGCTGTAATAGAGGATAACAAAGAAGGGATGGAGCAATTGGAATATTGCAAATTGAGTAGGTGGAGGATCATGGTTGAAGACAGGAACTTCAGGTTGGATTCTGTTTGGTTGGCAGCTTTCTATTGGTCCTGGCACCCTTGCACCACCTACACAGGACAAACTCACAGCAGTCAGAGGATCTCAACTACTGCCAGGATTTGCAGGCTAAGGGCAGCCATTTAGCTGGGGTGAAATGTGAAGCAAACTGCTTCTTCACTTAAATGTTTTGGCTGTTCCCTGTACTACCTCCATTTAAACAGAAAGTGGGCAGCTGTGAGACAAATTGAGGTTGGGTTTGAGATTTTTATCATCTTAACATTATACCCAAGGGGAATCCATATGTTGGGAGGTGGGAGGGGTGGGGGTGGTGGTGCGCGTTTGGGTATGGGGGTTAAAATCCATTTCCTCCCTAGACCTCAGATTGCTCGATGGTTTACATTTCAGAAACTTGAGAAACAGATGGTCATCATGATTCCAGATTGATTCAGTTTGTGTCTGATCTGTTCCCCCTCAGGACTCCCAGAGAAAGTAGCCCTGTTCTTCATGTCTGGTGTATGTTCTGGCTTAGTGTTTATCCTCTGCACTTTTGGATTTCATCTGCTACTGAGACAAGACATCAGGAAGCTCCAAAATGAGGCAGAAGACACTCAAGAAAGTGAAAATGGGCAAACCAAGATTTCAGATGATGAAGATGATGCCTCCTCTGATACCTCATTTCGACAGTTGACCAGACAGTACAGGACATCAGATAATATCTTCAGCCCAGAGGTGGCAGCTGTGATGGTAGACAGAGGGGAACAGAATGAAGAAAGAGACAAGGAAATGTGGCTGAACAAGGAGACTAGCCCCTATGCAATCCAGAACCTAAATCAGCATCAGTAACAAATATTAACAGAGCAATGTGAGATACAGAGTTGAGGGATAAGGATGGAGTCAATTGGATAAGTAAAGCTGAAGTGCGGAATACAAAGGGAATGGATTGAATGATGATGGTACATCGAATATAGAACATAAGTCAAACCCAAGCAAAATTCCTGTTGCCTGTAGATTTGCAGTGAATGTACTGGGAAAAGAAGCAAAGGAACCACACTAGGACTTCTGTAACGGGGCAGTGGCCCACAGGTGGGTTGCCCTTTATTGCCACATCATTCTTGCATCTCCTTCACTAAGTCCCAACCCTTCACGACTGCACCAGAATTGCCAGCTGAGGTTGAAGATATTCTTGGAGTTTCATCATATGACCAACTCCGACCAGCGTATCAGTTTTATGATTAATAAACCAAAGTGTATGAGGAAAATGGAAAAAGAACCCTTCTTTATAATTATATTTTTACTGAGTTGCTTGCAGTGGTTTTCTGCCGGTCAATCTTTAATATTTGTTCACAGCAGAACAGTTCTGAAGGGCAGGAAACCACAGTTATGGAGTGGCCATATTTGTTGTAATTATACTTCGCAATTACTTACTCCAAATTCACTCATTAATCTCCCACTAGAGAATTAACAAAAAACTACAGGTCCTGCAATGATTCAATGCTGCTTTAATACTATTTGCTTCACAATCGAACAGTAAACCTCAACTCTTGCAACATCTAGAATGTAGTCATTAGTATGGGAGATCATCCTTGGCTGAAGTCAATTTCACCAATACAAATTGTGGAGTGTAACATGGGAATAAAGCAGAATGATGTGCTTTTGATGTTACAAGAACAAAGTTAATGGCATCGTTGTGTTTGTAGGAAATATTCTATGCATAGTCTGAGTGAATTGGATATTAACCCATAAATGGTGATTAAATCCTTTTGAAAAAATTCTCCCCTTTTACTTGGAATGTAAACCTAGTGAAGACAAACAAATTATTTATGTAGTTAAATATGCCAACTGCCTTTCATTAATAGGATGTAGATAAGTAAAAAAGTGATTATTCTTTCCCCACTTCATGACTATTGTGAAAGCAGCATTTTGATGATTTTGTTTATGATTCATTTGACTTGTAAAATCAGGCTCCATTTAAAGAGATACATGACTAAATCTGGTGCAGAAAGACATCTGAAGATCTCTGTGTCTAATGAATATTCTTGAATTCATGCCATCTGCATTACACATTTAGCTCTTGAAAAGCTCATATTTGCTTCTTCATTCTGGCATTTTGTAACATGAACAAATATTTTTTACCTGCTTTGAGAGTTGTGACATATGTTCATTAATGACATGAATGACCCAAAGTGCATAAGAATTCAAGCTGAAGATTTAAAATTTATATCACACCCTGTTATTTATGCCAATGCACTCTGAAAACTCATGAAGAAAGACTTTCAATATATCTTGACCTTCTGAACAACTCAATACATAGCTTCTTACTCAGGAGTTTGAAATAATTCACAGCTTCTTGGATTAAATAAGTCACTAATTCAATATTAAATAAGGCTTTGTTCTTTCTATTCTTGATGCGCAGGCAAACTAAGTCTTCACTCTCAATGAGTTCTTCAAATGTGAAAGGCTGGCTATATTTCTCGTTGTGTAACATATAGGTATCCACTGCTGTGCTGCTTTATATTGGGCTCAATGAGTACCCAGCTTGGATTGGAATCAAAATTTATAAACTGGCCACTTCTTCCTTTAAAAAAATGAATGTTTTATTAACTTTTTAATATATGGCTTGAAATAATTCAGAGCATTATGGTTTGTAAACCATTGGGAGAATTTTTCCTTGCAAAATATTTGACTAGGAGCATCAAGAAGTATCGCAAAGCTTGAAAATACAACTTCAGTTTTATGCATTATTTTTATTGTTTTTTCTAGTACTTTAGCCTTATCATGATGACCAAGTTTGTCAAGACTGCAAAGCTAGGTGCTTCTCAAGTATATAGTCACTGATATACATAAGGGTGTCTGAAGCAGAACTAATTGCAGTCTGTACATTACAATATAAAACCATATTTTACCCTAAACAATAACTTTGTGTCAACTTGGTTCAATTTATTACACTTATTTTGGAGCCAAAATGTGTGGTTCTAATCCCACCTCCAAAATGCATTTATAAAATCTAAGACAATACTTCAGAACAGTAACTAAAATGTGCTACATTAGGATGAAATGATCAAATGAAAATGCCACCTAGCTATTCTGGGGACATCACAGTGCTCTCCAATATTCACCTCAGTCAAAATAAATTAACTGTTAATTCACATTATTGTTGTTTGCAGTAACTTGTGCAATTAGTCTGTGGCTTTTTCCTAAAACGACAACTATGATTTTTGTTGTGCTTAGATATATATTTTTCTGAAATATTGCTTTGATGCTTACTCTCTTTCAAATAATAAAGCATTCTATCAGTTATTGTTTTGCCAATGAACAACCAAGTTCTAATTTATTTAAATTAGATACAAGTTTACACCCAACAATTTGAGTTGTAATAGTTTGTGATTGTAATGGCTCAGTTTGACAAGAAAAAAAGATTAATACGTTTGCTTGACTTACCCTTTCAAAATGAATACAAGTAGGCTGGTTATTTCTATCAACTATTGCATTAATCACTGAGCAAATACTGCTCTATAAAGGACCACCTTGTTTACAAAGTCAATATCAACTTTTCAGGTGACTTATTTTCTCCATTTTCCTTAAGGTACAGTTCAATGGCTGCTTGTGTGTGTTTGGTGCTTAGTCTAACAGTTTGAGGTGGCTTACTTAACTGTGTGGACATGGAGATTAGCCTAATTATCAGCCTAATACCTTTGCTAGAAATTATTAGAGATTTGGAGGCAGAAACTAATCCATGGACAATTTGCTTCTTTATAACAAGGTTGCTGCAGAAGATCATAGCACACTTGGTATTTCATATTTATAAGGCTTTGCTAAATAAGGGCACTGAATTATGAAAGATTCAAATTTAAAAATGTTCCCAACCCCAAAAATTATTAGTTTTTGCATTATTCTTACCCAAATGCAATTAGCTGGGAAATGATATTACCTAACCACCTCCTAACATTTCACATTTTATCTGAAAACCTAGAATTAATAACAAGAACTATATTTATGTCATAGCTTACATTTAGTACCTAATAAAATAATGCAAGTATGCAGTTTGCCAACAGTATAACACTGGGCTCAGACATCTTTACCACAAATCACTACTTGCATCAGGCCAACCAGCACAATTGGTATTGTATGAGCTGATAGATATCCTGTTCAGTATTTTTTAAAAAAGATTCATTGACCTACTTAAACACAAGTTTTTATTGTATTTATTTTTAGTGTTATTGGCATCCATACACAACAAACTCTGGCAACTTGAGAGTCACTGGGGACTGATTACATGCAGCAGCATTAGAATAAACTGTGTCAGCACATACTGGGATGGATCTCTTGAAACACCAGTTGCTGGCTACCTCTTGGGCATTTATGGCTGCAATTTCCCCTAAAACCTTCCAAAATTCCCAGCAGTTGATAATCAGCTCATCTGGCGAATCCAGCCTGACACATTGGTGCAGGAAGACCAAGTGGACTTGTTTTTGCATACTCTGATGATGTCAGCATTAAAGGCACAGACTCCACTGTGACTAACAGACAGCTGAGTGTAAACTTCAAATCTTCATTATTTATTAAGGCTGCAAAACTCAAAAAAAGGACATGTATTCTTAATTCTGAATACATTTTTAGAAGTCAGCAGAGGTATAAAGTACAATTCAGGCAAGATTTATCATGGGGAGAATGGAGCATAACTTTCCTTGTAAACCCCATGAGAACTGTGCCTCGGCAGCACCATGTTTCAGTAGAACAGAACCATACAACGTCAATTGCTGAGTCCAGTGCACTGAGCTTTGTGCCAGGTTTAAGAATGAGATCATCAAACACGCTTCCTCAGAGGGTTAAAGGCTGTGCTGCTGCACTACAGTTCATGGTGAATTTTATCAGCGGCTGCTCCTGAGATAAAGGTCTTTGATCTTTTTAGCCCCAGGGTGGGGGGATGGCAAGCAGTGTTATGCAATGGAGCCAGGCTGGTAGTGGACCTCTGTTCTTCTACTTATTGTAAGGCTGATTCTCTCATATGACTTTGAATTTGGGCTCCAAACCTAAGTATATTCAAGAACCTTCTGCAAACTGCAGCTTGATTGATGAAACCAAAGGCTTTTATGAGGTCAGTAAAAGGCCTTGTCCAGTGGTTAATGATGTTTCCTGCATTTTTCTTGGACCTGTAACACAGTGAAGATCATATCCATCATGCTTCTAGTTGGACTGAATCCACATCTGCCCAGTCACTGGGATGAGAGCCTTGAGGAGGACCAAGAATAATTAAAAGGAAAAGAACAATTGCTCATGAAACACTGAAATGCCATCCAGTTATTAGGTCAATTGGAATATTTAATTGTCACCCCAGTTCTTCAATAAAATTCCTCCTCTCAAGTTGCAAGTAGCAAACTATAAATATAGACATTTTCAAGATGTGTATACAGGATGTTGTATCATCACTAGTTCTGCATATATCAGGACAAAATTTCTCTTAATTCTATTGGTAGTTTTAACATCTAAATTTTAGCTCTGTACAATAAAGCCTCAATAGAATAAATCAACCAAACAAAAATTAGAAAAATATATAGATTTAATAGATGTTCAATAAAGTTTAATTGCAAACTTCATGAGCACAATAGGAAATAACTTATTTTTAATGAATTGTGAAGGGTAATCATTAACAGTGCAATTAATAATTTTGTCACTTCAATCAAGTATAGTGTCACTTCAATCAAGTATAGTCTGACAGAACAGATTTAATTTACAAAGACCATAATTATGAATTGTTCCATATTTCAGCAGCACACATTTTATTATTCTAATGTTTTGGACAAAGCATCATCATTATGAAGTCTATCTCAGCAAACATTAATTCATTCGTGTTATCGTTTGGATCTGTTTGTTATTTTTTTGATTACTTGTTCTTAAGAAACTGCTTTTCATTGTTAACTGCTGTAAGTCTTTGAATTGGACTCTCATGTACAATAATGTCTTCTGCCAAAGCCCTCATCTTATCAAGAAAACATTTTGTCCCTTCTCTTCCCACTTTGTGAGTGCATGATGGGGTAGTCAATTAAAAGGCTCCATCAGATAAATGCCAACTGGTTGTTTCCTTGACTACATAACTAATTTGTTAAGATTACTTTACAAGTTTGGGAGATAGTATGGGCACAATTAATGCACATCCGTTTCATTGTAGAAAACTAAACATACACGGTCTGCAGTTTTTCCTGATTGCTGTGTGCACTCTTTGGCTGTATGTACCAGCAAGGGGTACAAAATCACAAATGCCAAGTGTAGGACATTTGTGTACAAAGGGGAGATGTACTATTGCTTCAAAAAGTGACAGGATACATTTCAGAAGTATTTGGTAATAGTTCAATTAATAAATAAATGCATGTTATTGAAAGTCTGGTGTAAGCTAAGTGAAGAGCATTAACTTATTTCTGCCAGGGAGCAGAAGGCCCTTCAGATACATCCTCAGAGTGGAATGATGAATGGCAGTGGCAGAAATCAATTCCAGGAGCGCAGCTCTAAGAGCATGGAATACTTTGGTTGGAAGAAGCCCAACAATCTCACGAGTCAAGGTAAATGAGTTGATTTTCAAATGGCGTATCCTCCTACTTACACTTCTACCCTCATCAATTACTCAATTCACTATATTGTGGCAAAAATCACATTCTACCAAGGAAGCATTAAAGGGCCATGTGCTAAAAGATATACAACCAATTGCTTGGTGCACTGGAAAGCCTGTTAGAATCCTAGTTGCATTAAGCACCAAGGAACCCAACACCACTTGGCACAGGCTTTCCAGAGCTTGGAAAACATCTATTCCTACATGAAACAGTTGGTGACCTTCATCGGCACATCTATGCAGTCCACATTCTGCAATAACTAATCAGTGATGTTACAGATTCCACTGCAAGTCAAGGAGCTCTCAGACCATTGCCATCAAAGTCTTGGTGCAAACCTATAATGAAACCCTGAGCTTGAGAACAGGAGGCCCTCTGGCCATATACTCAAGAGGGAGTGGGAATTTATCTGGAAACCACAAGTTGAGTGGGTGCTCAAGGTGGCACAACAGACCATAAATCGGTTCTCCAATAGAGTACCATAATTTATGGAAAGCTAATGTTGGGTTTCATTCCGGGTGAAAGTGTTCTGGTTCCCACTTGTACCCTTCCTAGAATGTGCAATATCTGGTTGGCTTTATTTATATTAGGTGATCAGTGGAAAAAAAAGGCAAAGTCTGTGGGCTACATGCAGATGTGGAAGTGTAGTCAAGGTAACTGATACAGCTGATGATTCTGTCTAGGAAGAAAGATATAATCTGCATTGTAACTGCTCTTCCTCTTGCTCCCTTGAGCCTCATCTACAGTGACTACCCATTCCTATTTTAACAGGTCAAAATGGTAAAAATGACTGCACTCCTCCTCATGCTGAATGACAACTGGAAAATATTTTAGTGGGAGGAAGCAGGTTGAAGATGCAAACAAGTCAGAAGTAGGAGCCAGAAGACAGTGAAGGCGGCAGAGGCAACAGGAGCAGGGATCCATCTCACTTCCTTCTTTTAATGGGTGCCCAACTGCTTTGATTAGAAGCAGGTCAGGGTGAGCTGCTGAGTTCCTCTGGCATTTTTGTGTTGCTTTGATTATATGCTCCAGACATTTAACACAACCAGTGCTGACAACTTCCCTGCTGCAGGGACCTCCTCAGCTCTAGAATCAGGTTGCTGGCCATGTACCACAGCCACACATCGAAGTAAAATCCCATTTGCTTTATGAAAATAGTGAGTTCACAAGATGCATGCAAGGCAACATGCATATCATTAACCACACTTACTATGGGGAATTCTGCAACACACACACTCTCATGTTTAGTCTTCTTGCTCTTTGCCAAAAGGGAATGAGGTAAACTGCACCTCTGTGTCAAAAACTTCCGGTATCCATTATGTAGCAGGGCACTGATATTTCTCCTAGCAGCCTGAGAGAAGCAAGATGCCTGGAAGTCATGGCTTCAGTTTGTGGCTGGAAGAATTGACAGATTGCAGTCATCACATTTTTTGAGAAATAAGACCTTTTCAACCCTGATCACCTCTTAAGTTCAGGACAGGATCACAGCTTTCTGCTGAATGACCCTTCCCAAATACACCTCCCTTACCTAGCCACCTGCCTTGCTGTGCAAGGCCTTTTTCTAGCAAATGCTGAGATAATTCTTGGTATTTAAAATATTTCAGCCACCCAAGCTCTTCAATC
>JARFYF010000112.1:68537660-68550061 GCA_030265395.1 Rhina ancylostomus | reverse complement strand
TCTGCACATTAAAAGTTAGCAGAGGTTATAGTGCAATGGGGAAGGGATAATGATATGGGGGAGTTGATACATTTAGGTGCCAAAGAGAGCACTTGGCATAGATCTATTGGCTGGCCACTAATCCTGCCTTTGCAAAGAAAAAGGCACAGTTCTAATAATTTAATAAGAATAGAACATACTTAAAGCAAGTGGCTCCAGCATTCAAAGAAAAACAATGCCAAGCCAATAAAATGCCACTCCAAAACATAGCACTGTGCCCATTTGAATCTTAGTTATTATTCTGTCAAACAAGGGAAAATTTCTGAATTCAGCATGCTGGATATAATAAAAAATACAAATCTTAAAACTAAAAGATTAGATACCATTAGATTTATGGACAATTAATAAAAATGTCAAGTTCAAAACACATTTCAAACTTCCATCCACAGTAGATAATTAATCTGCTTTGTCAGTTTTAGCCCTGAGCACAAATGGTGCAATTGCAGAGACACCGAAGACACTTTATAAGCAGATTGCAATCTCTTTACAAAGGTTAAACTAGAAGCACAGAATTACCTAAGTTCTTAATAAAGCAAATCATAAGAAGTTGTGTTTTTGGATCCAAAAGAGATTAAAATGCTATTAATATGAACTACCTTAAACTTAAAAGTCACAGACAACAGCATTCTGTATACCCGTCTCTCTAATCATTGCCATCTGACTTAACTAACAGTTGAGATTGTGTTATCTCCATGATAGAAGTTACCAGACTATTTAAACTTGACATTGTAATATGTATTTGATATTTAATTTTACAAAATATGTTGGTAGCACATATAGATGAAACAAATCTCTCCACATGTAGCCCAACAGAAATTCTACAATACATACAAGGTGAATGATGACTCATTGGTACTGCAAAGACTCAGGACATTAACGATAGCTGGTTAAGTACCATATCAACACATTATTGCTGGATGGGCCATCATTAGGAATAAATAATTTTGACTTTAACAAGCGATTTAAAAAAAAATTTAAACATAGATTAATTAAAACAAAAATCAATACCCACTTCAAACATGTAATATCAAAAGTGAACACAAGCCTCTTTTGTTGCTCAAACCACAGTCAGCAAGGGTTGTATTTAGCAAGAAATGCTTTGAATAAGCAGCATCATAGAATTCAGTATCGAGGATTCAATTATTCCAAAAATAATAATTAAGGCTTTTGTTAATGCATTAAAAGTATCACATTATGACTAATGTTACTTTTGGTCCAAACTTAAAACCAACATTGTTGAAGGGAACGCAATTTGAAGATTTCTGCAATGAACTAGGTGGTGGTAATGCAAGACAGAATAATTTGAACAATACTGCAAAACTCCAATTTGGCATGGTGGTGCCAGACTCACAGGGTTTCTGTACTGTACCCCAATGCAGTTGATTAAAATTTTTTAGATGTTACTCAGTATGTAAAAATTCCCAAGTTTCAAGAGTGCTTGGGATCTGGTGAGCCTAATGCCGAACCATCAGGATTTTCAACGATCAGATGGTATGTTACTAGAGTTTGACTATACTACTAAAGAAATTACTCAGACAAGAACAACATTGCAGATAAATACTTTCAATGGCTACAACGCAATACAGGAATAGATCTGAATCACAATATCTGACAGAAGCTTAAATATGACAACTAAGGAGGTTATACAAATCTCAAAGGCCCCATGCACCAAAAACCAAAATTATATATTTTTAAATAAATGACAAACAATACTATTTGGATAGAATTAAATGGATTTAATTGAAAAATATAACTGTTAAGATAATGAAATAACCTAGAGACCAAAATATACATTGTAGTGCATTGGACAGCAATTATGAACCATAGTTTGGTATCTAATCATTATAATTTCTTCTCACCACATCAATAACATTGAATAATTCTTGTATCTGGTCCTTTGGATTATGCCTTTCATAAATTTAGCATGTCTATTGAGTTACAGCTGGCATAACATTGATTAAAACAATGAAGATAAAAAAACTTTAAATAATCGAAGATATTTTAATCATTCAACACAATTAAGGACAGGAATTTCAAGTATTTTCATTTACTTCCCGTTTTCAATGGATGCTCATTGACCATTGGCTGGTTAGAGGTCCAAAGTTTCACACAACTGCCGTTCCTGCTTTTCTTTGTACCAGTGAATTTATAATTGAACTGCTTGATTATACGTTTCATTTCAATTTATGTAATCTGGATTAATTAACTGACAATTTTTAGCTGTAGGTTCATGCCAAATTGTATTAAAAAATTAAGTGTATAAAAGTACAACATTATTCTTCTCATTTAGCCATTCTGATCTGAAGGGAACACCAATTAAAAATGCAACTCAAAGATCTGTAGTGTTGGCATTCTTAGCTGAGTAAGGAGCTTCAATACGAGATGCTTTTACCGACATTTACAAGCATATCAAGAAGGGGTTGTGGTTTTTTAAAAAAATGATTTCTGTACCTTACCAAGGAGCATACATTATATTGAAAATACTCTGTTCTACACATAAATTTACTGCCATAGTTTACTTTTAAATATATACACATGTATGCCTTCCCATGGCTGGGATCTGGCAACAGTAAATCAGTTTAAACTGATCACATGGCTTTTTACTAGTGATCAAATATTACAGGGATTCAACCCAACAATTCTAGTTGAATAAAAACATTAAATTGAAATTTCTCCTCTATTTTCCTCATCTTATAACTCATGCAATACTCTCATAGATGGAATGACAGGGTTTTTCTGTGGTACTGCAATACTACTCGGACTGACAGGTAGTATGTTTCTGCAATGTAAGCTGCGGCACCATAGCAAAGCTTGACAGAACTCAGTCAATCAATTGGGTTGTAATTAAATCTAAATTCTTGATAGACTGGAGAGGGTCTTGGGCTCCACAACTGGAGCTTATTATTCCATTAGAACTAGTGCTTTTTCTTTGCATGACAACATTAACTTGTACTTCAAAAGATACCACAAATAGCATATGGGTGTAATAAAATGCTGTTTGTAAAACATCTGATCTTTAATAAATATATAAAAATCAAAAACTTTGTAACATCACTTGAATATAATTTTGCAATATGTACCGTATAATTTGAATGAATTCAGTACACAAACTGTATCTGTGTCTAATTGTGTTTCGATCATCTAGCACTTTAGCAACTTTATGAAAGTTTACACAGTCATAATATTTCAGACAACCAATAATTTTGTTCTGATGCATATATTAAATTCGGGTCTCTGAACATTAACCCATTGCACTGTGTGCCCCTAAACACAATTAAATCCACTATTTCTGCTATTACTTGGTAATCTGAGTGAACAGATTTCCAAAGTAGAACACACTTATAAACATTAATCTTTCCTAAAATCAGCCAGGAAACTGAACTGGAACAGATGAGTTCCATCACAGCTGTAAGACTTGAAATACATCTACTGAATAGAAAAAAAGTTGCTGCTCATTTACTCAACTAATTTCTATTCAGTTTTTACAATTATAATTGAGAAATTTGTTTTAATGGTAGGGGGTTAATAGAAACTTTCTTGGACATTTCATACTGTGATACATCACTGTATTTTCTATTTAATCTGATGGAGTTATCCTTGCTCAGTATCATCCAGTCATGTGTAAATATATTTAAAAAATTCTAGTCCAACTTGCAGCGACCTGGTAATAAACAGAGACTTTAGATACATTGCTGAAATATTTCATGGAATAATTGATAAATAAAAATTCAAATCAAAAGAAGTTTGTACAATGGATGGAAGTGTATATGGTCATGTGGAGCCAGTTTGTGGCCAACATTCTTAGCTAGTTAGCGTGAAAAATTTAGGGAACAACTGTCATTCAAATTTTTACTGACATATACTGGAATAAAGGGCTTGAGTATCTGTATCTATTGATCACCATTTTGATGTAACATTTGCAATACGATCACAGTGCAGTGAAGATGTGGGCAGAAGTATGTCCAAAAATTAGTTATCATCTCCACCCAGGAAGCCATAGATGAAGTTCACAGCACGTTGTCTATCATTCTGGGTTTGCCGCCCAATTAAGTTTGGTGGTGGTCTCAAAAGCAGACTTGCAAAGAGGGTAGCTGTGGATTACAAGAAAAATAATTATGCATACAACTGAAATGAAAGTCATTTTCTCTAGACATATTTGCTTCAACTAGTTAAAAACCTGGTCCTTAAATATCTGAAATAACAACCACCATAAGAAAGTTCAATAAATAGTTAAGTTCACACATTAGAATACTTGCCTACTCTGTTTCTGTTTTGTAAATATATCTGGGAAAATCAAATACATTTCAAATGTAACAAGCTCCTAAATTCTCATTTAGAGTTAGCAATCTTAGGAGCTCTGGGTATGAAGCAGGCAGTGGAAGCAACCCAAGTGGCCACCCATTGTTCTTCACCACTTCAAATTACACTGTCGACTCCATGCTGTCTACTAGTCATTAAAAATTGCCTACAGAAACAAAAGTATTTAAAACAGCAAAATACACTGGATATAAGTGATTTCTTATCTTTACTCTAAATGTTTTATCCTCCTTGTCTGAAAGTTCCGGCTCTGCTGGTGTTTGGTTCCACTGATTCTCACAACTCTTAAGTCTGGGGATTACTGAAGTGATTCGTGGCTGGGGCTGCTGTAGAGCCTCCAAGATGTTATAGTGTACAAGTTTTGGCATTGTACACAGTGAAAAAGGCCCTTACATCTCATGTCCTCAGTGTCGGGGTTTGTAGGAAAAGTGTCCTTCAAATGCATGTTTGAAAGACCCTCTATTTGGGGGACAATATTCTTGTCTATTGAAGCCTTGACACAGGCACTCCATACACAAAATGAAGTGATGGGATGCAAGACATAACTGGCACTACTGACACAAAAGCAAAAAATTGCAGATGCTGTTTACTTAGAGCAAACACTGAAAATTCAGATCAAACAACATCTGTGAAGCAAGGCAGTATTAACATTTAGATTAAACAAAATGTTCTAACAGAAAGTTCTCTGGCATAACATTTTAGCCTTTTTTTGCTCACTTAGCCTGATTTGTTGAATATTTTCAAACCGAATGCTTCAAAAATAATTGAATTATTTACACAACACTTAATTTCCTCAGGATGTCCAAGATTCTTCACTGATAACAAAAATGCACAGCTTGATCACCCAAATGGCTATGACACAAATAGGCAGTTTTCCTCTCCTGAAAAGTTTGCAATCTGATTAGAAATTAATTATGGTACAAGTTACATTTTAATATAGAAAACTTGGTTAAATTCCGTAAAAGAGCAACATTTTATTTTTATTTGACAAAGAATGAAGCACTGGGGTCACTGAAACAGTAAGTGATCTTGATTTCTTAAGTTCACCAACAGCAAATAAAGCTCAACATTATGGAATAATACATGAACTTTTACCACATACTGACACTTCAAGGAAGGAATTACATTATGTTTAAGGGGATGCCTTTTACATCCATCTGAACAGGCAGATGGGATCTCTATATTATCGCATTTGACAATGCACAATTCCTTCAGCGTTATATCAAATTGTTGACTCATGCTGTTGTCAATTTTGACAATAGGACTTCAGTCCTCAGCCTATTTGGTAACAATGAATTAAAATTTTCCAGCTAGATATACTGCTGTTGAAATGTACCAAAAGGTAGATAGTAGATATCTTCACCAGGGATAAGATCTTTTTGAATCCTGTTAAAACAGAAGCAACAAGATAAGAGTACATAATTTTCTTAAAATGTATGCACTACCATCCCGTTGAGAGAAATGCTCTCAGGATCTGCAAATGAAGGTACTTTATGGGAGCATATATGAAATGAGCCATGATATTAATAAGTAGGAAGTTTTGAATCAAAATGCTCCAAAGTTTTTTACCTAGCATCTTGGCATCAAGCTTGTTGTCTTCTGCATACTTCAGCAATTCCCGCAGAAATGACATCAAATACCGAAACACATTTCTGTGACTCCGGGGCAGTTGAGATATCAACTAGTGAGAAAGAAATAAACATTTTGGTCAAAGACTGGTTGATAGGATAGCTTCAGTGCAGCATGTAGAGTGCGAAACACTATAATAATGAAACATTGTACATCAGCTCATTTTACAATCTAAGAATACCCAAGTCAATTCTGTAGTGAATGTCATTTCCAACAAATGCATCATATTACTGTTATACAATAAATGCTCTCACTAGACACCTGAATTTTAGAAAGTGTTTACACTTAAATTACTAATGTCCAGATTAAATATACTCCAGAAGTCTAAAATTTCAAACATTTATATGGCGTTTTTATTAGGGCAATAAGTTCTCAGGCACTCAGCAATTTGATCTTAGACCCAAACAGAATGAGGAAGGAAATTATGGGGTGGGGGTGAGGGGGAAGCCAAAGATGTAGATTAAAATTTTAGATGAGCAGGGTGTAGGAAGGAAAATGCATTTAGTAAAACAGCCCTAGGAAGCAAGAAGTACTGAAATTACAGCAAAATCTGAGTCATAAGGTTGGCGATTAAAAAAAAACAGGCTTTACAGTAAACATGAGGATTCCAGAGCTGTTGAGAAGCTGATAGGGACTCAATGAAGCTTAAGAAAGATAGGGAGTGAAAAATTTGGGGCAGTAACATACATGTTAATTGTAGTCTCTCCTGTAAAACTAGGGCAGATTATTTGTAGACAGGGTATCTTTTACCACAAATAAGTCATTTTGTTGCTAGTGTTGAAAAGCCTAAAAAAGCCATGGCCTACACCATGTTTAGGCAATACAAAAGTCATATTTACTGGGTTTTATTGAGGAAGACATTAGAGTGGTGGATGTAAAAAAAAATTAGGCAGCACCCAAGCTTGCAAAAAAAACTTTGATAAATTTTCACACGATGTTAACTTGTGATTCCACCTTCAGAAGTACAAGTAGAAACTTGAAATGATGGATTAGAAAATGACACCAATAACCAAAAAACTACAGTAAACACCCTGATTCAGATAGGAAATGTTAATAATGATGTCACCCGGGGATTAGTCTTTATCAATGACCTGGACAGCAGTATTGGGAGTTCAGCAAAAAATGCCTGTTGGCATCAGAGTGATTGACAGGGTTAAGATGGAAGAGGTGTGCAAATAAATCCAAATTGATATGCTTAGTGAGTGGGCTTCACTTTGGCAAATGACATTTAACTTGTATAAATGTGATACAACATCAACACAGAATGAAGAGAACAATTATAAAAAAGGTCTCAAAAGAAATGAGTTTGATGTAATGTGCACAAATCATTGACAACCATTGTTAATGTAGTTCCCTATAGTGAACAAGGCTTTGGATTAATAGAACAAAAAAAAACACTATTTTGATACTGCATTGGTCGATGCAATTATGTTCCAGTACACATGATGAGTGACTTAGTGGCTCTGGCAAATGATGAGGAGAGCTACCACGGATGACTCCTAGCTTAAACACTCTCACAGATGAAAATATATTGATTAATTACTTATGAGATGCATAGGCTTGAGATGCAAACTATTAAAGATCTATTAAATAATAAATGGATTAATGAGTCCCCTTCTGATAACTTACTCCAATATAAAAGACTGGAATGACCCTCTGTAGGAGGGGGAATATACAGGATGCTTGGTAGCTATTCTTTTCAGAGAATTAAGAATCTCTGAAATGCACTGCCAACTGATGAGGTGAGTGCTGACTATCTTTATGCTTTTCAGAGGGAGTAGGACTGGCTCCTGACTGGGATAAAGATCGCATTATATAGTGTAAGGCTTGGATCACTTGATTACCTGAATTCATTTTGAGTACAACAACATTTTTCTAACCAGCTCTAGATTTTTCCACCCCACCCCTAGTAAGTAGGGTAGGGAAGGAAGGGAAAGTGTGTTTAATGATGGCAGCTTAGCCGACGTGCAGGTTAGACTTGATGATTTAGCTGGTCTTTTCTAACCATCTTTTTCCTTCATCTGTGAAAATTTCCTTGATCTTTGAAGAGTAGTTTGTTGCAATGCTCAAACTCATTTTACACATACTATTAAGTCTTCTCTACTTGCAACCAATCTTGCTGAATACAAGTGCTTCTTTATCAGCTCCACCGTAGCTTATAACAATAATTTTCAAGGTATTTATTTCTGTTAGCACTTAAAAATAATTTTGTTGACATTCAAGAACAACAGATTGCTGAAGAAGCATAGCCTGTGAAGGATTACTTGTAAATATGTTACAAAACATTTTGCTTGCATTAGGGTCAAAAATCCTCAAGTTTAGTGTCTGAATTTTACATAGTATGGTCTTGAAGAAAACGCAGTACAGAAATATTCTCCAGCTTGGACACCTTTCAATCATCCAACTGGAATCTTTAACTGGGATTTGCAACTTCCCTGATAAGATCAAGACTTGGAGCAATGCAACATTTTTAGTAGTTCAGATGAGTCAATTATCTGGATATTTAGAAATAATTAACCAAGGAAACCTGCAAGTACAAACAAACGTCTTTTAAACTGGGTGCTGTTGGGGAACAAGACAACCTCATACCTGGTTTACTAAAGAACTACCCACCAAAATGTTGCTTTTCTTGTCTTACATGGATGTTAAAATGAAGAAATGTTTCTGTCATGCAATGAGAGCTGTCACTTATACTTGAGAATGACCTTACCACGATAGTCCAATTTAACATGGAGCAGTTCTACTGATGCTAATCCCTGATACAAATATAAGCTGCTATTTGGGACATGCCCTCTTCTCATTACCACCAGAGAGGTGGTACAGGAGCCTGAAGACCCAAGCTCAAATGATTCAGGAACAGTTTCCTCCCCTCCACCATTAGATTTCTGAATGATCCATTAACACAACCTCATCATTTTTTGCCCTAATTATATATTTTTGTTTTTGCACTGTACTGCTGGTGCAAAACAACAAATTTCACATCGTATATCAGTGATAATAAATCTGCTTGAGTTGATAAGTTATACAGGGAAATGCCTGCAGCAGTGAATAAAGGGCATCTGCACAAACAGGTAAATAACAAGCATTGCATGTGGTCATGGCAAATGATCAACACTTCAACACCCCACTGGGAAGAGCATTAAAAATGGTTAAAAGCTGTTGGGTATCCCAAGACGTACATCTCTAGAGCTAGATGACCAATGGTAGGAAGTGGCACCTTCAGCAGAAAATGTACTGGAATGAATTCATAGAATGATTGAATACAAAGGTAGCTTTTGTCCTCTGGTCAGGTAGACTTAAAATACAATGTCCAATTTTGGTGTCCACACATGGAGGGATTGGAAGGATGCATAGGAGGACAAGAGAATTAATTCCCAATGAACAGCTTATTAGAGGGATAGTTTTAAAAAATTGGATGTAACACTTTAGTGAAAAATAGACATGGTGTTCTGACTGAGGTTTGCTCGATAATTGCATTTCATCTGACAAATAAAAAGATTCGGGAGGGCCAGGCATCACAATCTTGAGTTGGGTAAGCCTCCAGGTAATTAAAATCTCCCAAAGGAAGCTTCCCGAATTTTGTCTCCAAAATTGCTGTGGCTTTCACTCTGACCTTTCCCACAAGATCAAATCATTTTGGTGGGATGCATGGCACAACTATGCGCAACAGTCTGGATGGATCAGGGAATCTGTTGTTCATAAATAATTAACTGACAAGAATTTATGGTTCCCTTTACAAACAACATAATAATGGAACTATAACTCTTACATTTTGACAGCTGCGATGATCATACGAAAATTCTAGGCATCGTTGATGAAGCTCATAACATATCACAGGCTCAGGGAGAGCTTCAAGGAAGATGAGTAGAGCTTCAGCCACAGAATGGTTACTGCCAGCTAGTGCACATAATCAGGAAAATTCAACAGTGCTCTGGAGTATCCAGCAACAGATGCTCCTTTGGCTTTGCATATACCCATATTTCCAACCCCAGAGACACCACGACGAAGAAAGCTCACCCGCACCCCCACTTCCTCAGGCGGCTAAAGAAATTCGGCATGTCCCCTTTGACACTCACCAATTTTTAATCAATGCACCATACAAAGCTTGGCATCATGGCTTGGTATGGCAACTGCTCTTCCCAGGACTGCAAGAAACTACAGAGAGTTGTGGACACAGTCCAATGCATCACAGAAACCATCCTCCCCTCCATGGATTAACTATACCTCATGCTGCCTTGGTGAAGCAGCCAACATAATCAAAGACCATACCCATCTGGGACATTCTCTCTTCTCCCCTCTCCCACTGGGTAAAAGATACAGGAGCCTGAGGGCACATACCAGCAGGCTCCAGGACAGCTTCTATCCCACAGTGATAAGACTATTGAACAGTTCCCTTATACAATGAGATACACTCTTGACCTCAAAATCTACCTTGTTTGACCTTGCACCTTATTGTCTACCTGCAATGCACTTCCCTATAGTTATGATACTTCACTCTGTATTCTGTTATTGTCTTTACCTTGTACTATCTTAATGCACCCTGTACTACCTCAATATATCTGCACTGTGTAATGAATTGATCTATTTTTCACTGTACCTCAGTACAAGTGACAATAATAAACCAATACCATGTGCTTTCTGGTTATAAAGTTGAGTTACACTGATTCATTGTGATCAATGTTTCAGCTTGCACAATAACCAATTTCACATTTTCCATTAAATGTAAGTTACATTCTCATACCGCATTTAGCGCTAAGGATGTGTTCCTCAGAATGAGAGTGCTAATAGAAACACTGTTAGGTGTTATTATAACATTATATGTACACCTGTAGAAATGCAATACTAATAGCACTGCTGTGTTGGGAACCTAATACGAAGCCCTCCTTCCCTGCTGCTGTGTTGAGAATGTGCAACAAACCCTTGCCCTCTTCTGGCGCTTCTGCAACAATCAATTGCCCCACATCTCAATGTGGGAAGTCTGCCATGAGGTGGACTCGAATGAGCGGTGCACCTGCTCAGTACTGAGTTGTGGAGCTCAGGACTGTAACCTATCACGCTAAGTATGGGCATTGCTGGGGATCGGCAACATCTCAAGTCAAAGACATTCATACATTTGAGTTCTTGTTGTGATCATTCCGCAGCCTAGGAAACCAAAGTGCAGTTTGTTCTGGCTCTAGTTATAGTGCAAAAGGATACGAATAGTTTGTGGAATACTCGTGTCCAAGCAGTCAATAATCTGCTGAAGTTCTTCTTGCATACCAGGAGTCTGGAACAGGTCCTCCTGTCAAAAAGATCAACAGGATGAAATGAAAACCTCTAAAATGTTATATTCTCAGCACTTTTCAGTCTTTCCTGCTGAACTTTAGGTATCATTGCCTAGGAATTGGATTGTAACTTTTGAAAATAAAAAAAATTGTATCACAAAACCATGGTGTAAATTTGCCCTTGTTCCGGTAAGGCATTGTACTCCAATTCCAAAGTTCAAATTCAATGGAAGCAAACCTCAGAAGTAGAGTACAACACAGTTACTACAACGTTACTTTAGTGAAAGCAATAAAAAAAAATTCCCATCACGTCTTGCCTCTTCAGGCTTCTTAAAGCTAGATTATCTGCAGGAGCAGCACAGATGTGCAGCTGGTAGAGCTGCTGCCTCAGAGCTCCAGCAACCCTCCTATCTTGACTTCTGGTGCTGTCTGAGCAGAATTTGCACACTCTCCCTGTGACCACATGGGTTTCATCTGGGTGTTCCTGTTTTTGTGCACATCCCAAAAATGTGCTGGTTGGTGGGTTAATTGGCCCGTGTAAATTTCTTCTAGCATGTAGATGAATAATAGAACCTAGGGAAGGAGTTAATAGGAATATGGAGACAACAAAATGGGTTAGGGCAGGATTAGTTTAAAAGGTGCTCCATAGTCAGTGCAGAGGGCTGAAGGTCCTGTTTTTGAGCTGTCTTTCTCCATGATATTGGTCAGTCCTTGATACAGACATTTACAACCCTAGTGAGCAAGGTATACAGATTAGTAGGTCTCAGATTCAACTCGCGGGTCATGCAGAATTTGGAAGCTGGGATAGGTGAAGTGCTGGAGTGAAAAAAAAAATCCGCAAAGGGTCTCCAATCCCAACTTCTTCCTCTGACTCCTTCTGATGTGTATAAAAGGGATCAAGATGAGGTATGACTATGGAGCCCTTTGTTGTCTTATTTCCTGACAACAATGTTTGTGTTCTCAAGGATGACTTGTACATGGAATCATAATGGGATCATGAAACATATTTGACAGTAAGAATGTTCTTTTGAATGCATAAGCATTTTTACATTTGCAAAAATCAGTTTCTCATAAAATACTTCTCAGTAGCTAAAAAGAACATTTTCATAAATGCAATCTACAAGATCACATATTTGTAACTCTCATCAGTTA
>JARFYF010000112.1:68490275-68502329 GCA_030265395.1 Rhina ancylostomus | reverse complement strand
CATGGAATGAAATCTGTCATCCGTCTCAGTCTGGCCTGTGTGACATTCCAGCCCAGTCAGGCAATTTGGAATGGGCACCGAATGATGACAGTGCCCATGTTCCAGTAAATACTAAAAGCAATATAGGTTATTTGGCTACTGGGTTTCCTTTTATTATAACAGTTCAAAAGAAATTCATCAGATAAGTGATATTAAGTTGGAAAAGTTGCTATAAAAATATTTCCTTTTTTCTTAGGTTGACATTTCAAAGCAGTTCCAGAGTGCAACATTTCTGGGGCTTCTTTCTGTGATGATGTCAAACCAAGGTCCAGTCATCTGTTAACATCATGTAAAAGTTCCTTTGGTATTACTATGATCAGAGTTCAAAGGCTTTGTGAAACAAAGACAAGATATACACAAGTAGTTCATCCTTGTTCCAGAAAGCATTGCATAAATGTTTAACAGTTAAATACATAATGCTTTATGCTATTGAAGGTTATATAATTAAAAGAATATAAAACTAGATTCCAGTCAAACCCCTCTGATGGCTACGTTTTCTAAGTTTAGATAATAAACTTAACCAAGTCATTGAAAACACTGGGTCCCTTCTCTTGAAAGATGCGAAATGACGTTATTAAGACTGTTAAAGTTATGAAATTATTGGATGGAGAGAGAATATTTCCACTTGTGGAAAAGAGAACAGCTAGAGGCCATCAATACAAGATGGTCACCAAGAAATCCAATAGGAAATTTAAAAATCTCTTTACCGAGGCAAGAATGTGGAACTTGCTACCAATGGGGGCAGTTGAAACAAATATTGAAGATTTCAACAGCATTCTCAAGTGTTGTACTTTGTGATTTAATGTTGTATATTACTGAAGAAGCAATATTGAATTCTTTCACAAGAACATTTTTATTTTCACCCTTTTCTCGTCTTTCACATATTTCCATTTTCTGGTTCAACATTAGAACAACATGATTCTGCTTTGTACATTTGCCAGGAGTATTCTTATCAACATAGTGGATGAGATGGGAGAAATACAGTAGTTTATGTAAACACATGTGAAGGACTGAGGGTAAGCTGCTGCACTGTAGGCTGATGGCAGACAGTGTATGAACAAAATTGCATTGGAAGCCAGCATGCCACATTTAAGTTTTTTTAAATTATGAAATTGCTGACTATTAGAACTTTTCATAAGAATTCCAAAATGCATATGCCAGATAAATAAGAGTTTACTGTATTAAGCAATGTCTTTTTCTGTAAATACTTAAAATATGCACAATTAACCCCAGTGATCAGACATCAAAACCCACATATCATAAAGCTCTTTGGTATTCTAACATGCAACAGCTAGGAACTACATACAAAATGGAACATAGCACCTAAGCTATGGGATCCATAAAATCTAGAAATATAGGAATAGCTGAAGAACAACTTCATGCCAATGATAATTGCAATTAATACAATTTGGTCTCCTACCACAATGAATACACGTCCTTTGAGAGCTACATTAAGCACATTAGCTGTCTCCTGTTCTGCTCAGAACACTGCCATATTAAGGAAGCATCCTTTTCCTCTCAAGATAGAATTATTGCAACACAAAAAATACTACAGATTCAAATCATTGCTGCTGGCAAAAAGTACACTTTTTAAAAAATACTAGTAGACAAAGAGTAAACCTGGATATTAAACTACATAGCAAACATCCACTATCAGCCAGAGTTCTGGACCAATGATCTAGAGGAATGAATTCAAATCCCACCTGCGGAATTTAAAATTAATAAATTTAAAATTTAAAAAAGCCAGATTCAAAAAAATGAATCCTGCAACCCAGGTTTGATCTTGTTTGTGTGAAATTTGCATGACCTCCCTTGGACCAGATGACTGTCTCCTGGGTGCAGTGGTTCCTCCCATATCCTGAAGATGAGCTGGTTGGTAGTTAGTTGGTAATTGTAAATCAATTCTAGTTAAATCTGTGGTAGGAGAATTAAAGGAGTTGACAACGAACGTGAGAGAGAGAATAGGTTACAGGAAAATAAGTGAGGGAATGGGATTTGATGGGGTACCTCTGGAAACAGAGGGTCTCAATAGGCTAAATGTTATCCTATGTCATGAGCAAATATGAAAACAAAAAAACAATTTTACTTCTTCAAAGAACTTGAATAAATTGGTCAAAATTTATTAATATGAAAACAAAAAAACAATTTTACTTCTTCAAAGAACTTGAATAAATTGGTCAAAATTTATTTTCCTTTTGCATAACCACATTCCTTGTGCAATTATGAAGAATTCCTCTTAATGTCCTTTGACATAACCTTAAACAGTAGTTTTTTTATGCCCAATGACATGTCAAACCAACTGGCCTATAGTTTCCTGCTTCTTATTTCCCTCCTTTTTAGCAAAGTTACATTTGCTAATTTTGAATCTAATGGAACCTTCCACTATTCAAGAGAATTTTAGAAAATTGAAACCAATATAATAAAAAGAGGCTAGTAGGATAGTTAATGTTCCTGGGTCCTGAATGACCCTAGGAAGAAGTCAATCAGGACCCACAGATCTTAGCTTATAACTCCAGCCACTCATTCTCCTAATCACCTCCCTTTTCCAATTCCTGATTTACATCTGTATCTGGGATGTTACTTGCATCCTCCATAGAGGAAACTGATGCAAAAATACAGTTTAATTCATCTGCCATCTCAATAACTATTTTTCATTTAAAAAAATCAGCAAATTCACTTTCTAAGGACCAATATCTTGTTAATGTTTTTTTCTTAAATATCTAATAGGAACTCTTATTTTTACATCTGTATAGCCTCAGCTTGGACTTTTTTCCTTTTGTAAATTTTCCTTCCTTTTTTAATCTTTTAGTCATCATTTCTTGTTTTCATTAATAATGTCTGAACTACCACCCTGTTTTTGTGCAATTTTATGTTTCTTCCTTTTGTTTGACTGAGCAGACACTCTCGGTGAGCTGATGGCCTCCTATGAAAGATATAGAAATATTTTATTTCTTCAAAGAGATCTAATAAATTGATCAAAATTGATTTCCCTTTCACAAAATCATATTAACCTTGCCCAATTACCATGAATTCTTCTACATAGCCTTTAACTTAATTAACCACAGATAATGGGATGTACCACTGTAATTATTTTTTTGTCTTGTTTTTATGCACCTGTTCTGTGTATTCAGAAAGATTCCCTTAAATGTCTGCCTTACATCACCAATCCCTTAACCTTATTAGTCAGCTCACTTCAGGTACTTCTGCTTTCATGATCGGCTACAGGTTTAAAATACCAGACTTGAACTCGTTCTTCTCTCATTTCAGGACAGCTTTCACTATGTGATCATTAATTGATCCGATCTTATTGCACAATACCAGGACTCGTAGATCCTGCTGCGTGGTTGATTCAAGAACTCACTGTTCTAAGAACCTACTCCCCAAAACACACCAAATTCCTCATGTCAGCCATTTCTGCTATACTGAACCTGACTGCATTAAAAAGATAGCACTTTCTTGCTATGACATGTTTATTGGGAACTCAGCTGAGACTTCCTAAATTTATTTGAGAAATGGTTTAGGTCAGAATCTCAGCAAAAATGCATTGCAAATCAGCTTTATTCTGTTTTCACTATTTTACTGTTGCCTCCTGAAATATAATGTGTGAAACCAAATCATAGTACACAGCTATTAAATAACTCTGGTAGAGCCATAACAGCTGTATTATAATCACTTCATACAAGTTAGTTAATTAAAAGACAGCAGTCTTTACAATGAATTCTTTTCATATCATAGCTAACCTCTTAACATAATTCCTGAAATTAGTAAATGAGATCAGAATGGAAAAATAACAAAAGCTTAATACAGAATATTAGAAATTTAAAATGGAAGTTAAATAAATGATGCTAAAGCTAACATAGTCAGGAATGCAATTGAAAAGTGCTCAAAAATACATGTCAACATTAGTGCAAGCATTAAATCTTTCCTGTATCATTTTCATTCAAGTTTAAAACTGAGTAAAAAAATTAGTTTTGATAGCAACTTTTCCTGACTTAATACCACTCACTTGATACATTTCTTTTGAATTGTTTATAATAAAAGGAAACCCAGCAGCCAAATAACCTATATTGTTTTTATTTTTAATGGAATGTGGACATTGTCATCGTTCATTGTCCATTCCAAATTGACTGAGAGCTGTTAAATGCTAATTGCATTCATGGGCTGGAGTTACACAGGCCAAACAGAGAAGGATGGCAGATTTCATTCCATGAAAACATTAATGGAACAGACTAGTTTGCATGATAATTTGATAGCTTTGCGGTCACCTTTAATACTTTTTTTCTTAATTCCAGATTTATTTAACTAGAAAATTTAATTTTCCCAAATGTTTATTGAGGGATAAATATTGCCCGATGCATAATTCTCCTGGTTCTCTTCAGTAATTAGAGGGTAAATAGGGTTCATTCTAATATCTCATCCAAAGATTCTTGGTGTTGGCACCCTTGCTCCTCTCCAGTTCATAATAAAGATGTCTCTCCTACTTTCCCTCTAAGCAGCACCACCCCCCAATGCCAAAATCAGGATGAACATTGTCCTCCCCTTCTTTACCACCATATCCACTTATGTTGCCCATTTCAGGGAGCTAGGGCCTTGCACCCCAATCTCTCTCTCTATATCACAATACCTTCTTCCTTCCACTCATTCAGGAATCCTTTTAGGTGTAGCAGTGATTTCCTCATACTTCATGCCATTTATTTTAGGGTTTGATGCTCACAATGCAATCTCTTCTGCACTAGGGAAACTAACACCGATTGTGTAATTGTTTTGCAGAACACCTTCATTCAGTCCACAATGGTAGAGTGAGTTTCCAGCTGTCTGTCACTTTAAATGTCCATCCCACACTGATTGGTCTTTCGGTTCCTACACTGTTCCAACAAAATGCAGCTGAGCAATTAATATGGCAAATGTTATTTAATCTTTATTGTGGGGGAGAGTCGGTAATTGGAGTACAGAAATCTTGCTGAGATTGTACATGGGTTTGACAAGATCTAATGTGGAGCACAGAGATGTTTAGTTCTGTTTGCTAAGAGAATATGCTTGATTTGTACTCACCACGTTGATTCTAAGGAGATGAGAGCATTCTACAAGAGACTTTAGAATTGTCCTATGCTTATAGGAATTTAGAAGAATGAGATGTGGAAAATTCAGCTATTCAGGATTATACTGTATTACTATCAGATCAAATTGGACAGTACCAAAGGTCATAACACTAATTATGAAGGTTTAATTTAAGTCACAAACCATCCTGATTTGGAAATACATTGCTGTTCCTTCATATCTAAATCCTGGAACTCCCTAACTGACAGCATTATGGAATTACCTGTATCAGAAGGACTGTTTGACGAGGAAGATGGCTCACCACACTATCCGAGGGACAATTAAGGATGGGAAGTAAATGATGGCTTTGCTAGTGACATCCATGTCCCTAAAGATGAATAATAACTGATGGAGGCAATAGTGCCACAGGTACAGAAGCCTGAAGTCCCACACTATCATATTCAAGAACAGCTACCTGCACAACCCTAACCACTATCTCAGTATAGCAACACTATGATCATTTTGCACAACAATGGACACAACAACATTCTTTCTTGTATAATTTATGATTTATGTTTTTCTTGTGAATGTTGTGTAGCAGATGCCATGTACCTGTGATGCTGCTACAATTAAGGTTTTCATTGCACTTGTGCACATATATACTTGTGCACACAACAATAAACTTAACTTTGACTTTGCTACAATCAGGCTAAAGCCAAAATATAATATTGATTGTGAAGTATAATTTTTTCCATCTTTGTAAGCAAAGCCTACAGTAGATATTGCATGCATTTTCCAGGGAATAATACATTTGGCGGAAGTGTATTTACCTGGGGCCAGAGATTCTGTACAGAACACTGGCAATGTAATCCTCACATATCAGTTCATCTGTGACTTCCGCACCTGTGAAATGTATTGCAGTCCATTCTACCAACTCTACTGCTACACTCACTGAGAACAGCAAGAGGACAAATGTCCTGAACAGAAGGGCTAGTGTACTTTGACTTTATGCTACCCACAAGGATATTCAGATTTTTAAAGAACAGAAACTGTCAGCTTTACTATTACTACACAAACCAAAATTAATTTTTCCCATATGCTTATTAGTGTTAGACCATTATGGAAGAATTTTATGTAACAGCCCATTCAGCACTGATATCACAAAACCACATGGAATTTTTAAATTGGTAAATTTTAACGGTGGCCCTTCTGAAGCAGATGGGAATTTATATTCTAAAGTGCTTTGATACAAGTCGTGAACCCACCGATAATCCATTGGCTATCTTGCATATTGTGGAAGCCTTAGCCTTCAAAAATAAAAAATGATTCCTTTAGTGAACAAATGCTGGACAAGACAAAGTAAGTGCAGTATCAAACATAACACTTAAATGCAGAATTGGTCATAACAGGTAACTGTTGTGACTATTTTTTTTGCATACAACCAGTTAAAAATTTCACCACAGCAGATATAACCAAAGTTAAATTTCCTCCTAAACCAGTCCTTATTTTAGAATGGGTCAGGGAAAGTGCTCAATCCCCTAACAAGCAATTCCTCCACTTGGGGGCAGCTTTTTTTTGTATATACTTTGTTCACCTCCCAGCAAGGCTGGTACAAGTAGATTCCAATCTACCTGAACAAATGTATGATTCAATAAAGGAGTTTGCTCAAAAAGAGTTATAAGTAGAAGTTTCATTGACAATAGGATTCAAACTCTGAACACTAAACTCACTCCTAATGTACATTTATTCCAAGTAGTCACATCGAGCAAGAGATGCTTCACAACAGCAAGATCCCAACAAAACAAACTTCAACAGACTCAGCAAATACACAAAACCAAACAACAACACGCTAATACTTACTTATAGTCACCATTGTTTTCAATGAGATACAAAACTATGGGAACTTTCTGTCCATCTTTTAGTTCAGAGCCTTTGACAGCTTTTCATATTGTTAAGGAACAAGATGACAAAATAAACGTAATCAGTGGCATAGTTGTTGATCACAAGGGAAAACTTCTGAAAGAGTATTCTTGAAAAATTGTACATAGATTAAGTCTTGATTTAGAGCCTTTTAGAATAAAGGGTACATTTGTTCACAATTGATAAAATATGCACTCCTCCACCAAACATCTAGAGATCTCACAGGGTGTTCTTTTTAGTCCCTGAATTCTATTATTCATATTCTCTTTACAGTTTTCTACAACTGTAGTTTCTATCATCTGTAAAGTTGGAAATTATGCTCTTCACACCCAAGTCCAATTCATTGATATAAAGAAAAGCAGTGGTACTAGCACCAACCTTGAGTACACCTCCCTCATCCAAAAAAAGTCCTCATGCTATCGTGTTTAGTAAGTCAGTTCTGTGTTGTCTCAGCCCCTTTGATTCCTTGACCTTCAATATTATTAATATAAATGTTATGTTCCACCTCACTAAATGCCTTTCACAAGTTCATATATGATGCATTACCTGCATTTCCCTCAATGACTCTCTATGACTTCATCAAAACAACTGCCAAGTTAGTTAAACATGATTTGCCTGTAACAAATCCATGCTGGCTTCTCTAATTAATCTATACCTGTCCAAGGGAATGTTAATTATGTCCCAATTACTGTTTCTAGAACTTTCCCCGCCAAAGTTAAACTGACTGGTTTGTGGTTTCTGGGTTTATTCCAACATCTCTTTTGATCACATGTGACACTTTCAATTTTCCAATCCTCAGGAGCCCCACAAGATTCTATAGATGTTTGGAAGGTTATGGCCAGTGCCTCTAAAACTTTGTCCCTTATTCCCACAGCAACCAAGGATGTATCCCAATTGATCAATCACTTTAAGTGCAGCCAGCCTTTCCAGTACATATTCTATTGATTCCCATCCGCCTCCCCATTCAAAGGGGAGCTGACGCTGGATACAGAATCTCTTACAAACAATATTATTGTAACTTCTAAGCCACTTTATCATATATTAGGCAGTGAAAATACTATTAATGAGTAATATTAACCTTTGTGTGTCTGAAAATTGTTACAGACAAAAACAAAGTACATAATGGTTTCTGATTGACCGGATTTTTAGTTTAAAGTGTAACTCCATGCAGACTATAAAGGGGACACAGGGTGTGAACAGGACACAAACCAGACAATGAGTTCCAGTTGATTCTAATCACCGTACAAAAAACATATGCAATTTATTTTACTAGTTAGTATTCTGGTTTATTACCTGTCACTAATGGAAAGAATCAAAACTGAAGTAATTCTTCTCTGCCTGCATGAAAAACCACAGCAAATCCAGTGATAGCAAAATGAGCAAAAATTGCAGGTGTTGGGAATCCAAAATAGAAAATGCAAAACAGAAAGTCAAGCAGCAGATGGGAAAGAAACAGAAACTATGTTTTAGGCCAAAGACTCATCAGAACTAGAAAAGTGAATTAGAGAGGCAAAGGACTGGAGAGAACAGAGGGAATTTCTGTGATAGGGTGGAGACCTAAGTTGTCAAAAACTGGCAGTCAGATACAAAACAGAAGAAATAAATTGAGACAGAAAGGTGCAGCTATTTCTGTGGATAAAAGGATGGTTACCTGTGATTGCTAAATTAAGTTCTAAGGGCTGTAATGTGCCCAGCTGAAAGAGAAGGGACTATTCCTCAAGTTTACATTGGGCATGGTAGGAACAGTGTAGAAGCCCAAAGACATCACAGAGTGAAAGTGGAACAGAGAATTAAAGTGACAGGTGACCAAGTTCCCTTGCTCATTGAATAGAAGTGCTTTACAAAGTAGTCACCTAATCTGCATTTAACTTCAATGCAGAGGAGACTACTCTGAGAGGACTGAATGCAATACACTGAATTGGAAGAAGTGGAAATGAATGTTGCTTCACCTGGAAGGACTATTTGGGTCCCTGGATGATGGGAATAGGTGGTGGTAAAAGTTACATCTCTTGCCTTTGCATAGGGAAGTGCCATGAGAAGGGAACTGGTTATTAGAGATGGAAGAACAATTCAGAGAGTAACAGAGGGAATGGTTTCTTTGGAATGCTGAAAGGGAGGGATGTGGAAGACATTTCTGTTGGTGGAATCCTGACAAAGGCGATGGAAATTATGGAAGATGATCAGTTTAATGTTTGAGATTCATTTATTTCTTTTAAAGTGGAACTTGAGAACAAGGGGAACTGTATTCTCATTCTGAAGGGACAAGAGCAAGGGAAATAGATACGTGATTAAGAGCTTGTCAACTACAGCAGAGGGGAAGCCACAGTAAGAAAAACAGAAAACATCTTAAAGGCGTTGGTGTGGAAAGTCGCATCAGAGCAGATACAATGGAGCCGGAGAAACTGGGAGAAAGAAATAGATACCTTACAGAAGGCAGTGTAGATCTTCTATCTCCCCAAAATCTACAAACAGGACTGTTGGTGGATCCACTTTTTCAGCCTTCTCGTCACATAAAATATTTCTTCCAAACTTGACTATTTTTTTCTACCCTTGTTCAGTGCCTTCCAACATACATCAGTGACTCCTTTGATGTCCTCTACAATTAAGTTTCTAGTTTCCTGGTCCAAATCGATTAATTTCCACCATGGTCATCCAATCCCAATAATACCTACATCCCACGTTAGCATGGTCTATAGGGGCCCTCTGCTTCTTCTGTGAAGATAGACCCAACTACAACCCTTCCACCACTGCTCTACTTCATTTGGATGAACTCATTCTTACATTGAACAACAACTTCAACTCTATCCACTTTCTCCATTTCAAAGGTGCAGTCGTGGGAATTTGCATGGGATCAAAATGTGCCTTCCTCTGATGCATACATGGAACAGTTCTTGCTTCAGTCTTAATTCATTGATGCCGCTTTCTGCACTTGACTAGAACCCATATTTCATTACCATCCTCTGTTCTCATTTTCACGTGGTCCACAGCAGACTCTTATCTTAAATTTCTTGACATCTCTATCTCCTGCTTAAGGGATAGGTTAGCAACCAATTAGAAGCCCACTGACTCCCATAGCTACCTTGTCTAAATCTCGTCACCTAGCTTCCTGTAAGCATTCCATTCCCCCAGTTTCTTCATCATATCTGCTCCAATGGCAAGTCTTTCCATACCAATGCCTTTAAGATGTTTTCCTTTTTCTTTAATCTCAGCATCCCCTCTACCACAACTAATAGGGTTCTCAGATGCATCTTCTCCACTTCTTGTACTTTTGCACTCAATCCTTCTCCCAGCCGGGATGAGGATAGGGTTTCCTTAGGCCTCTCTCTACCCAACCCCCTCCACATTCAATGGACCATCCTCCATAATTTCCACCATCTTCAAACAGATTTCCACCAAAAGACACCAATTTCCCTCTCCTTTCAGTATTTTGAATGGATCATCACAGCCACGACCCCTTGGTTTGCTCTTCCATCTCCAACAATCACTCTCCTTCTTACTTTCCCATGCAACACCAGGAGATGAAACACCTGCCTTTTATTTCTTTTCTTACCTTCCCACCATTCATGGACCAAAACAGCCCTTCCAAGAAAAAAGCAATTCATTTGTACCTCTTCCAATCTAGTGTTTTGCATTCAATGGTCATGGTGTGGCCTCCTCTACAGTGGAGACACCAAATTCAAATTAAGTGACAGCTTTGTGGAACACCTCCATCCAGTATGCATGGGGAACCCTGAGCTTCCAGTCACCTGTTACTTTAATTCTCTGCCACACTGCTACTCTGATCTTTCTGCCTTTGGCCTCCTACACTTGGAGTTGTGGGGTATAGGAAGGTGGTGGGAAAGTGATGTTGAGGCCAAGGTTGACTCAGCTATGATTTTACTAAATGGCAGAGTGCTCCTGCATGTTATGTTTATGTCCAACATTAGCTCAAGGATCAATACTTCCTCTTCCATCTGACCATATTATGGTACATGGGGGCTCAATACTTAAGTTAGCAATTTCAGGAAACCACCCATTATTTCTCTCCACAGATGTGTCTAGATGCTTCAGTTTAAGTGTATTTTTTCTTTCTTCTACCTTTTCATAGTAATTGTCACACTGACACCTTATGATCTACCACCTACTACAGACAATCTCTGTTCTCTCCCTTTCTGCAATGTATTACTTGTTTAATCCCTCCCTTTTCCAGTTCTAATGGAAGGGATCTTGACCCAAAATACTCATCACTTCTCTCCCTACAGCTGCTTTTTAACCTGTTCAATGCTTCCAGCACCTGCAGTATGACGGAAGCTTCTTGACGTTCTAATCAGTACATTAATTGATACAGTATGACACTGAAAGATGTGGTTAAGAGCAGCTACAACACTGCACAACCAAAACTAAAGTAAATACATAATTTAAAAAAATCAACTTTATCTTAAGCACCTGAGAAACAATGGAATATTATAAAGAAACCTAGTGATACATGACCACTTTTAATGGCAACAAAACCTTATTTGTCACTGTTTGCTGCGGTTCTGGTTCAGATTACTCTCCTACCCAATTCCTTCTGTGGTTTTGTGCCTTAAGTAAAGATGCCACAAGTAATTGTATGGGAGATCCACTAGCATACAGAAGTTGAAAAAAGCAAGGTAGCTACATAACAATTCATTTATACCTGTTTGGTTTGAAAACAAAAAGAGCTTCTGCTTTGGAGTGCAAATATATATTTTGTTTCAAAAGCAATTTAATACATCTTCCTTTTTTTAATGGGGCAAGTCTTGAAGCATAGTTATCTTTAAATATTCCCATGCAGTTTAACCACACATAAATGTATAACAAAATCTTAAATATTTCAGTTATTTAGGATTCTTTGATCTTGAATATTTTCACAAACTTACATTAAAACGGAATGCATAAACTCCAAGCCCGGATATGTTATCTACATCTCTCCAGCACCAAGCAGTAAACAAGCATTCCAGCTTACTTTATGAGCCGTTGAACAAATGTACCATGTGATTTGTTCCACATAGCCATTCATGTTAACTGATCTAAGGTGACAGTAGTTGGGCGATTATA
>JARFYF010000112.1:68424764-68435683 GCA_030265395.1 Rhina ancylostomus | reverse complement strand
CATAGATGTCTAGAGGCAATTGAAATAAGATCAATCTTTCAATCCGTGATAGTGAGTTCAGAAGAAACTTCTTTACACAGAATTGGTATTGGTTTATTATTGTCACATGTACCAAGGTACAGTGAAAAACTTTGTTGTGCATGCCATCCACACAGGTCAATTCATTACACAGTGCATCAAGGGAGTACAAGGTAAAAAAAATAACAGAGTGCAGAATAAAGTGTAACAGCTACTGAGAAAGTGCAGTGCAGGCAGACAATAAGGTGTAAGGTCATAACAAAGTAGATTGTGGTCAAGAGACCATCTTATCGTACTGGGGAACTGTTCAGTAGTCTTATAACAGTGGGATAGAAGTTGTCCTTGAGTCTGGTAGTACGTGCTTTCAAGCTTTTCTATGTTCTGTCCCATGGGAGGGAAAGAAGAGAAAATGTCTGTGATGGGTGGAGTGATTGATTGTGTTGGCTGCTTTACCGAGGCAGCGAGAAGTGTAGACAGAGACCATGGAGGGGAGGCTGGTGTCCATGATATGCTGGGCTGTGTCCACAACTCTCTGCAGTTTCTTGTGGTCCTGGGCAGAGCAGTTGCCATACCAAGGTGTGATGCATCCAGATAGGATGCTTTCTATTGGTGTATCAGTAAAAATTGGTGAGGATTGACGGGGATATGCCAAATTTCTTTTGCTGTCTGAGGAAGTAGAGGTGCTGGTGAGCTTTCTTGGCCGTGGCGACAAAGTGGTTTGACCAGGACAGGCTGTTGTTGATGTTCACTCTGAGGAACCTGAAGTTTTCAATCCTCTTGACCTCAGCACCGTTGATGTAAACAGGAGCGTGTGCACCACCCCACTTCCTGAAGTCAATGACCAGCTCTTTTGATTTGTTGACATTGAGGGAAAGGTTGTTGTCATGACACCATGTCACTAAGCTCTCTATCTCCTTCCTGTACTCCAACTCATCGTTATTTGAACTATGGCCGACTATGGTGGTATCATCTGCAAACTTGTAGATGGAGTTAGAGTAGAATCTGGCCATGCAGTCATGAGTGTCTAGGGAGTAGAGTAGAGGGCTGAGGACACAGCCTCATGGGGACCAGTATTGAGAATAATCGTGCTGGAGGTGTTGCTACTTGTCCTCACTGATTTCGGTCTGTTGATCAGAAATTCAAGGATCCAGTTGCAGAGGGAGGTGTTGAGTCCCAGATCTCAGAGTTTGGTGATGAATTTGCTTGGAATTATAGTATTGAAGGCGGAGCTGCAGTCAATAAACAGTAGTCTAATGTAGGTTTCTTTACTGTCCAGATGCTCCAGAGATGAGTGTAGGGCCAGGGAGATGGCATCCACTGTAGACCTGTTTTGGTGGTAGGCGAATTGCAGTGGGTCGAGGTTGTCTGGAAGGCTGGTGTTAATGCGTGCCTTGACCAGCCTCTCGAAGCAATTCATGATGGTGGATGTTAGAGCCACCGGGGGTAGTCATTAAGGCATGTTACCTTGTTTTTCTTAGGTACTGGGATGATAGTGGTCTTCTTAAAACAGGTGGGAACCTGAGATTGAGGTAGGGAGAAGTTAAATATGTCTGCAAATACCCCCACCAGATGATCAGCACAATATCTGAGCACACAGCCAGGGACACCATCCGGGCCAGATGCCTTCCTCAGGTTCACTCTCCAGAAGACTGATCTTATATCCTCGATGGTGACCACGGGTTCAGTTGCATTGGAGGCTCTCAGGGCGAGTGGTGACAAATCACCCCCCTTCTGTTCAAAACATATTTAGAATGCGTTACCCTCATTAGAAAGGGATGTGCTGTTGAATGACTATGCTGCCTGACTTTGTTTTTATGAAAACTCTTCATACTATAAATATAAATCGTGTTGCAATTGAATTTACACATCTGGTAGAGTTAATAATTTCTAAAATATGCAAATCTGCTTTACTAAATCTTCTTCCTCTTCCTCTTCAATAATTTCAAAAGCACAATGCTGTTTCTCCTGGCCTCATTCAAATGAATTTCTAGTCCAAATATGTTTTTTCTTTTTTTTTTATTTCCTCACAAAATTATTCTGTAATGGGCCTCCGTTGTTCCCTTGCAGAACTCCTACAGGTCCTGTTCTTGCAACATCCATTCATTCAGTGGAAATATTTCCCTGTATCTGGAAGAGTGTTGTGTGTATTGTGGTACGTCCCTTTAGGAGCTGGCTGCATAGATCAAATCTGGAGGGCTGAATTCTGACAACTGTGAGAAATTGCAACACCTCAAAAGAGAAGACTGCATTGAACAGTTTCAGTGTCCCATTACAAAGGGAAACCCAACAGTGTTTTGTGAACCACCAATTGAAGCTGTTTGTTATGCACAAAGTGTTAATGTGACCCACAACACAGATGCATAGTTGTTATTATTCACACATGACCTCTGATCAGAAGTGTGGCTAAATAAAGTACTTTTTAATTTAGTGTTCGCTACACACTTAATTTGTATAGTTATACATTGATGAACTACATTTTGACCATTGCATTCATTATTTTTCTTTCTTTTAATGCAAACACCCGGAATTCTGTAATCTGGCTGTAGTTGACTTAATCAATATTTAGTAAGCAACATGAGTGAATGTAACAGACAGGATATTAATAAGTTTGTCATTTTGGTAAGAAAAAAAATCTACTTGTCCATACAAAGTGACAATAAAACATGGAAAGAGTCAGTAAGCTAATAACCAGATTTTGTTTATGGCATATTATCCATTAGATTTCTCAGCTTCATGCCTTCAGCAGGTGTCAGGAAATTCCAGAAATATTCTGGAATGTGTTGACAAATCTTTTTTTAGGATGCAAAACATCAATTGACTGTACTTGGAGAGGAGCAGGGGTTTTATGAGTTGCTCATGTTTAATCTTGTTGACAAAGAAACAAACATGACTTGTGCTGTAAAATCACTTAATTTAATGCAAGACTCACCAGTTGCCAAATTCAACTGACTCACTGGTTTTACAGGAAATTGGGTCCCAGTTGAAAGTATTATTCTGAATTCTATGTGTTGAACACACTTCTGAGAGGTGCATCTAATCTAATATACCAATAATTTAACAAGGGATTGAGCTTCAGGAAAAGATTTCCTTTTGACTGCAAAATTATAAAAATCCCATTATAAGAGTAACATTGATGGCTGCACTATAATACAGTACTGAGAAAATCTTTCCAGGGAGAGACTACTAGATTTTGTATTCCAATTGAAATATTCCTAAACTATGAAAGAAATTGAATATTTCATGATGTTGTTGCCTGGGCATTCTTCCAAAGTAAATTCCCAGAAGCAGACTGACTTCCCTTCGAAACCAAACCTAGACCATTACAAACATTGTGAGCAGGCTGGCTGCCATACCTGGACATTCATATGCCAACTAGTTTTTAATAACTCCAGGCTTACACCCCATTAGGCCAAATACCTTTATTTTTCTTCTATCCTTTAGAATCCCCTCTGATGATACTGATGCAATTAATTTCACCTCTAGCCCCTCAATGAAAATGGGTTCTGACCCTCAACTTCTTGATTGACCAAGGTGCCAACACCTCCAATCCACAGAGTGCAAAGGAAAACTTGTAATCGCAATTGAGTAGGGCTCCTGAACTTTACTACAGCAAACCTATAAAACAAATGAGTTTCAGGTCAATGACCTACAATCAGAGCTGCAGAAAAGCTCTGATGAAAGGTCATCAACCCAGTGTGTTAACTTGACACAGCTGTTGCCTGTCCTGCTGGGTATTTCAAGACCTCTCAGCTTTATTTCAGATTTCCAACATCCGCATTATTGTGAGTTTAGGCTAGGCTAATTCTGTCCTCACCTGACATCCTTAATTTCACATCTCCCAGCTCAGTTTGCAAGATAACAATAAGGAAATCCTGGTTTCCTTATTGTTTGTTTACTTCCTTAACCCAGGAATATTGAATTTAAGTATATCACCTCTTCCATTGCCTTGGCTGAGATTAGCTCCTTTAGCACAGAAGGAATCTGGACCTTTCCTTGCCAATACCAGAGGAATTGATCCATAATCATCCCTAATGCTGGCCATCTCCAACTGTTCTTCATGTCTTTATGTGTGGAATCAGGTAATCCTAAACTGCTGCTATACTATATTTTTTTTACCAATCTTTCTCACTCCTTCTGCTCTCTCATGATGATGGTATGTCAGTACTTAAAAAGTCCTGTAGAAGAGTTCATGTGCACCTATTTATTACAGTTCAATGAAACTCAATCACGTGTGCCAATTCTAATGCTTCAGTACATTGATTACTCTCAGATTGTTGAGGTAAACTCACAGCTATCAACAATTGCTCATTATTGCAGGATATCACAGGGCTTTATGGCACCACTGTTGCGGAGGGGGAAGAATAAATTGGAATTAATTCCAAAATTATGTGTTTACTCTCAGTTGTAAACACAGAAAATTATGAACTATGTGCTTAAGTTTTATGATCCCAGATGGTAACACGGACTGAAATGCACAACATTGTAACTCCAACAACAAATAGCGGAAAACAACAGACATAAACATACACATGGACGATACAACAGTTTCACAGAGCTTTTAATTATCAGCTGGAAACTGGCAGTCATAGCTATTGGATAAAAATGAAGAAATTGATTGGTACACTGCAAACTGCACAAGGTGCAATACTATGCCATGATGTTGTAACTAATTTGAAAGGTTCCAAAGCAGCTGTAGGCCTTTTCATTAATGCTCATGTTTAACAAACTAGCTTAGAGGAAAACCTCATACCTCTGAAAGTCAGATCAATGAAAGAGCAGGAAAAACATAAACTCTGTAATGAGAACACCAGAGGAAAGTGGCAGTTATATTAGAATCATAAAATTCTTGACACTGCTGCAGACTAAACCAGCTCTAAATTTACTTACATGGCACAGAGTGAGAGCTGGCACTTGGTGCTTTATTAGTTATCAGTGAAGATATAGTTAAGTGGTGGCAAGCATAAGTTAATAAATCTGTACTTCATTGAAGGAAGAAAAGTCATTGTCAGGGAAGGAATTCCAAAGCTTTGAGATCTTGGGAAGGTATCATTTAGAACAGGAGACTGAGGTCCACATGAAGGAGCACAACAGAACAAACGAGTAAGTGGCTGTATTGAGCATTGACCATGGCATTTTGATAAACTATAGAAGTACAAATAAATTGCAACAAAGACACCCAGCTGTTGGAGGAGAATATCAGTTCATCTATTGGACGTCAAGCTTATCTTTGCCGCAGAGTGCAATAAAAGTGTCTGTCCAGATGCAGGAGGAATATTTAAGTCTTACTTAGATTTGGTTTTCATAGAAGATGAGTTCTTAAAAAGAAAGGACGCATTTGTCATAAGAGAGAATTGTGATTTTTGGAGGCTGCTATTAGAAGAGACTGCATTTATATTAATGTCGTCTGTTGCTCTGCCACCAATAGGAGTGGCAGTCCATTGGAAGTGCAAAGCCTGGCTGCCCACTGCCTCATCTTGTTCCCTTATTGGACTACCATACTGAGAATAGGGGCAGAAATAGCAGCTGAACTGAGAAGAGTTCAAGGAGGGAATTCCAGAGTATTAGACCTAGACTGTTGAAGGAATATGGGGCAGAAAAAAGATCTATGTGGCAAGAACACAGAGTTCTTGATCTTGAGGAAGGAGGTTGTGAATGTGGAAGGCTTGGGTAGGTAGGGAGAAGCCATGAAGGAATTCAAATACAAGGATCAGGAAACTTAAATTTGAGGCATTGCAGAAATTGCACTCAACGTAGATTGGTGATTAAAAGAGAATTACTTTTTGTAGGCAGTCCAATGCCCAGGGCAATTTGATATTCTATTAGAGAGAGGAAAGATTTAAAAGGGACCTGAGGGGAAACTTTTTCATACAGAGGCCAGTGGATGTATGGAACATGCTTCCAGAGGAAGCTGTAGAAGCAGGTACAATTCAAATGTTTGCAAGACATTTGGACAGGTACATGGATAGAAAAAGTTGAGAGGGATATGGGCCAAATGCAGACAAATAGGACTAGCTCAGATAGACATCTTGGTTGGCATGGGCTAGTTGGGCTGAAGGACCTGCTGCTATGCTGTGTAACTCTATGACTCTGTGTACTTGAGTTCATCCAAAACACTTGCGCTGTCTTTCCTCTCTTCACTCTAATGCCAACTGACATTCTTGGATTCCCAGGATGACAACAACTTGATTTTAAAATTATCATCACTGTTGTCAAATTGCACATCCTCCTCCCCCACTATCTCAGTAACCTGTCCCAGCTCTGCAACCCTCAGAGATGGGTGTGCTCTTTCAACCTGGTCCCTTGCACGCTGATTTTAATATCTCTGCTGTTGTAGTCCATGCCTTTTGCTGCACTGTTCTTAAAATTCCTCTTTAAATCAAAATGTTGCTGCGCTTCATTGAGAAATAAACCAACCACATTGACAAAACTTTTGTTTACTCATCCTACTGACTCCTTAAGTGGTTATATTGTTTTATTTTATAACATTCTTCTGGGGTGCTTTGGAACATTTTATCATATTGCAAGCTATACAAATCCAATTTGTTGATTCCGCTGATTCTTTCCCCACCAAAGAGTGTCATTTCTAAATCATCCACAGAATTCTTGACCTTTGAACCTTCAACCTACTTCATGGATAAACAGGAAGTTTACAATTAGGCAAACATTTTTTCTATGCCTTTCATGAAGTAGCTGCACAAAGGCATACCTTGAGGAATGTGATGGAAAATGAAGTTAACGTCAAAACAAGAACAACAACATATAAATTTATTTTCCATACAAATAAACAAGAGGAAATTTCCAGAATCAGTGCATCATAACTAAATCCTTTAACAATACTCTATCAAGGTTAACATCCTCTTACAGAATATAATTTCCTGATAAAAAAACTTCATGGAAGCTCTATGGTCAATATCATGGATACAGAAATACTTGAGGATATTTAACATTTACAAGGAAACTATGTGACTTTTTGTGATATTCTTTGTCACAAGGTGATTCCTTTATTTTTATTGATGGTGAAGATTAAGTGCAAAGGAACTTTTCAAAGGCAAATCTAAAGCACAAATCCATGGTTGAGGGATGTTTGTGTTCCAACTATTGTGCCCCAATCTAGTTTACATTTTTTCTTTATTGTACCTACGTGACCATATGAATATTCAAGTAGTCAGAGTGTAGAAGCAAATTGTATAAATATAAACAAGATTTTCACTGAACTAATGCAGTTGTATAGGAGATTTATAAACTGTATGCATAAATGAGTTGTATTTGGATATTTAGGAACCAGCATGTAAACTTTGTGCAATTACATTTATGGGGAGATAGGCAGTTCAAAGGAAAGGAACAGCATTTACATACCTTCAGAAAAACTGACCCTACAATGACATGGCATTTTGTCAGGTCAGAGAGTGTACTGTAGACCCATTTGGAAAATGGGATTAGGCTGGGGACTGGCAATGATGCGATGGATGGAATGACCTGCGTTGTGAATTTTCTCTGATTTTCTGTTTTGATAATCCTGTTGGAGTGTTGGGGGTGAAGTCAATGGGTTGGGACAGAATTGGAGGGTCAGGGGGTGGTTGGAGATCTGAGGAATTGGGAGAATGGTGGAGCAGTAATAGAGTGGGTAGAGTGGAGTGTTGGGACTATGGTGGGGGTGGGAGTAAAGATTAGTGGGGTTAGTTCTGAAGAATAGAAACACATATGGGGTGTACCGTATTGGGGTCCTAACTCCAATGTGAAATGGAATGGAAATCCCCAACATTTGGTCAGTCCCTTAACAACTTGGTCCAAGTTCCCTGCAGTGGTCCAGAAGGGGGACTGATGTAATGTTATACATGTCTGATGCTGTCAAGTGCCTAGACAACTTTCCTGAGTGATGGATATGCTTACTATTGCACTTCATTGATGAATACATGTTCGATCATGAGGCTCTAGAATAGACTGTACCATGTGATCTAATTTCTAGGCAAATGTTGGTATTATTATTCTAAGAAACTGACAGCATTTTCTGCTGTTTGCACCTAGAAGTTAGATGCAGTAATACAAAAACCATTGGCACTGATTCACTGCTCCTCTAGGGAGTAAGCTATTGCAGTCTTATTGAGGACATGAACACAAAATCATCAGGATACACTGCAGGCAATTCTGCAAAACTGACATTAAGCCATTTTTATGGCAATGTGCAGTATTTTCACTGGTGGTTTTAAGACTGCAGATAAGGACATAGAGGAAAGTAAGTTCTTTTTTCAAAAAGGAACTTTTTGTCCACACTCCCCCCCCCAACCTCTTATCCTCCCTTGATCTATTCATTGCAAATTGCTGACATGACATTGATTGTCTTGATTTCTCTACACCCCTCACCCGCTCCAACCTACCTCCATCTGAATGCGCAGCACTCCAGTCCAGATTTTGTTATCAAACCCACAACCAACCTCTACTTTGTGGAGGTTAAATGTCAGCTCTCAGATGCAGTCTCTTACCTCCCTCTGGACCATGATCCCACCAGCCAACATCAGGCCATTGTCTTCCAGCTGATCATGGATTTCATTTTATCGGGAGATCTTCTCTACACAGCCTCCAACCTGGTAGTGCTCCAATTCACCACTGCCCACTTCTACCTGCAACCAAAGATCCACAAACAGGACCGTCCCAATAGATCTATTGTTTCAGCTTGCTCTTGCCCTATCAAACTTACTTCTTCCTACCTTAATTTGATCCTGTGCCCCTTGGTGCAGCCCCTTCATACTAACATCAGTGATACCCTCCACCACTTTGACTATTTCCAATTCCAACATTTCTAACTGCCTCTTCTTCACAATGGATGTTCAGTCCCTTTACACTTCCATCCCATATCAGGAAGATCCGAAGGCCCTCTGTTTCTTCCTCGAACCGAGGACCAACCAGTTTCCCTGCATCAACACACTCATTTGATTGGCAGAACCTGTCCTTACACTCAACAACTTCTGGTTAAAGGTGTAGCTATGGGAACTCACATGGGCCCCAGCTATGCTTATCTCTTTGTTGGATGCATGGAACAGTTCTTATTCCAGGTTTGCTTGAGACCACTCCCCTAACTCTTTCTCCAATACATGACTGCACCCTTACTGAACTCGAAAATTTTAATTAGTTTTACTGGCAATTTCTACCCTGCTTTCACATTTACATTGTCCATCCCTAACACTTCCCTACTCTTTCTGGATCTCTCTGTCTCCATTCCAGGAGAGAGTCTAGCCACTAACATCTATTACAAGCCCACAGTCTCCAACAGCTATCTGGACCATACATCTCACCCTTCCTCTGGTAAGGTTGCCATTCCTTTTCCAAGTTTCTTTGTCTCCATTACATCTGTTCCAATGATGAGGCCTTCTGCTCTGATGCCTCTGAAATGTTGTCCTTCCTCTTGAAATGTGGCTTCCCCTCTGCCATAGTGGATGGAGGTCTCAACTGCATTTCCCGCATACCTGATCTCACCCCATCTCCCTCTGGACAGAACAAAGCCATACTTCCTCTGGTAATCACTTCCACCCCACCAGCCTTCACATTCAACGTATTACCCTTGTAAATTTCTGCCACCTCCAACATGATCCCACCACCAGTCACATCTTCCCCTCTCCTCACCTTTCTGCATTTTCCAGGGACGACTCACTTTCTGACTCCCTGTTCCACTCTTCCATCCCCACCCACCACTCCCCATCCCATGGCACGTTCCCATACAGCTGTAGGAGATGCAACATGTTAACTAGTTTCTCTTCCCACAGATGCTGCTTGACTATCTGATATATTCCAGTATTTCTGTTTTTGTTCCTATTTTCCAATTAATTTTCTTGTCCATTCACCTCCTGCCTTCCCACCATCTAGGTTCCCAAATAATCATTCCACGTGAAGCACCAATTCACTTTCATTCTTCCAATCTATTCTGCTGTATTCTATGTTGGCAGTGTGGCCTCCTCTACATTGGAGAAATCAAAAGCAGTTTGGGTGAATGCATTGCAGAGAATCTGCATTCATTCCTGAGCTTCCTGTTGCTTGCCTTTTTTATTCACCATCCCACTCCCACTTTGACCTCTCGGTCCATGACCTCCTGCACTGAGGCCCAAAGCAATCTGAAGGAACAGCACTTTATTTTTCATGTTGCAGTCTGCAGGACTCAATTTTGAAAATTCCAACTTCATAACTTGCTCTTTGTTTTTATCAGGACTGGCCATCTGTTGGGAGGAATCTGGAGCACCTGGGGGAAACCCATGCCACCACAGGGAAAACCTGCAAACTCCACACAGACAGCACCCGATGTCCAGATCAAACCCAGGTCTCTGGCCATGTGTGGATGTGGCTCTGTAATCTGTGCCGCTGTGCATCACATTGAAAATTCCCTGAAAATAACTAACTATTTAAAATAATTTTTTGTGACATTTCAGTTCCTACCTTGTAGTCTCTGGTTTCTTTCTGTAATCCCATGGCTGAGGAACTGAACAGATTCACAATCTTAGAGCTCAGTTCAAGACTCATTATTCAAAAAGCATCTTCATAGCCAGTTTTAATGACATCACTATTGCCGGACACAACAAATCCTGTGCAGAAGGCACCAGCAGCACCTAACATTGGGGAAAGTGAAATCCATGTGGAACCTTTGTGGAAAGGTTTCTTCAGGTCAAAGGTGAGGGCTGTTCTTTCATCTCTGATCATATAATCTGGCCATTAGAATGCATGAAATGTTCCCACGTTTTTCTTTCTCTTCTGAACTTCATCTTAGATTATTCTTAAGAATTCCAGAAAAGACTTCTCAACAGCTTACCTGTACCTAGTCGTCCATGGTCTCATTTCATTCTGGATTTTGTCACAGGACTGCCCCTTCTCACGGAAACACCGTTGTCCTCACCATTGTGGACCGTTTTTCCAAAGCA
>JARFYF010000112.1:68399692-68419957 GCA_030265395.1 Rhina ancylostomus | reverse complement strand
GGGAAAGGTGTCTTTGAGCCATTTGAACCACATTATATCATGTGTAAATTATCTTTTGATGGATTACACCAGGTTTACTGTTCTTGTAGAAGTTATGTTAAAAAGGAAAGCATTCTTTAGTTTAACTGATTATCAGAATATTCATCCAATCTGAATTCAATTAATTGCTTTCCAGGATATTATAGTTCAATGGTCCCAACAATGTAGCATGGACCATTTGATCAACTTCAGCTATTTTCACTTTTCCAAACATTTGTAGCTAAACCTCTGTGGAATCTTTTGGGTTGTAATTGTATAATATTATTACTTTCAGCTGACAACTGTTAAGTGTGTCTACTTCTTATTGGGCTCAAAATAACCTTTGTAATTATAGGCATTTTCAGTAAAGTTTGACTATGGCGGCATAATGCGAACAAGACCAATAAAGTTGTAGTGATACAGGATCTTCATAAAGAATGCTCTTTCACAAGTGGAACTATAATCTTTTGTGGGTTTCTTAAATCCTATAGTTTAGGCCATTAGAAAGAAAATTAAGAAACATAACATTTTTTCAGCATTCCGGATGAGCAAATAAATGTTAAAAACTATATTTTCCATGATTGCCTTTCCAAGTCTGTTGATTAACTTTGAATAATTCCTGCAATTGCTCTCCTACCACTTGGCTGATCAATTTTAATTACATTTCAAGTACTGATTGCAGTTTCCTCCCTTTCAACCCAGAGGATCACATTTCTCTGCACAGTCTGGGCATTACAGATGGAGCAATTCTTTTTGTATGGAATGGTAACAAGGTAATGAACAATTAATTTGCTTGTGATTGGTATAATTTTCCTATTCTGTACTTTTGCCAACTTTGTTTTGTGCTCATCAAGGTGTGAAGGTTGTGCTGAGGAAAGAGTACATTTTCTATTTTGGGTGACATGTTTTCACATCAGTTTGATACTGGTTCAATAGTAAACTTCAGTGTAGCACTGATGTTCATCCACATAATTTATTCAGTGGCCTTTGTATTTGTGCTGGCTTGGCAGTTTGGTGTCAGTTGGGTTATCCTAACTCATTTCCCAAGTTTTATTTTCAATTTTTCTCATCATTCTGCTCTGGGAATGTGGGGGTTGGGAGTGGTCAAGGGGGCGAGATTGGGTGGGGGTGGGGGAGAGGTCTGAATAAAGACTTAAGAGGTCAATGTAAATTTTCCATATTATGTGTGAAAGTCTTAGTTCTCCGTCACCCCACCTTGCATGGTCTGCTGAGTGAATGTGATAATTTTAGGTCTGGATATCTTCATGATCATGCTGAATTAGATGAATAGGAAGAGGACATGCAGTCCCTCAAGCCCATTCTGATGAATTAGGCCATGGCTGAGCTGTAATTTCATTGACTTTCCTGGGATCTATACATCTTAATATCCAAACCTAATAAAAATTTTATCTTGGGGAGTGTGTTCCTTACTACCACTGTCCTTTGAGAAAAGAAGCACTTGGCTCTAATTTTTTTTTGTTATTTTCTTGTTCTGGAATCCCCTGTGAAAATTTCTTTCATGGCCTGCTTTTTTGTATTTTTTATTTCATGGATTCTTGTACTTCCCTACATTCTCATATCTCAAATGCCTTCTCATTATAGATATTTGTGCACCTGGCTCCTCTTCTGTTTTCTATCTGAATACGTTCCTCCTCTGTCCATTTTGTCTTCTGTTACCTGAACCTTCCCCCTCCCCCCGCCCCTTCCCTACCACTCACCTTCAGAGTCTCCAGAAGATCTATTCTTGGCCTTTTCCACTGCCATGCTGCTGCTCAGTGCCATAATCCTCAACCATTGACAAATATCAGCATCCATGTTTATGCTTACTAAATCCAGTGATTATCCCCAATGTTATTGGTTGATGTTCATCTTTACATGAATCTCAATTTTCCTTCATTTTAAAGCAAATGTGAAGTTACTTCTAGTTACAGCATTGGATAAATTTCAGTAATTTTCTATAATAATGCTCTTCCCATATGGTGGTGAATACAGTTTAATCTACTGTCCAAACTGAAAGCATCGCATAGTATTGTTCACAGATATTGTCTGATCAGGAAAGCAAAATTGGGCATTTAGCATCCTTCACAATCTCAGTACATCCTGAAACAACTTGCTACCAGTGAGGTCTCAATTTGAATTGCATGGAAACTGCTGGGTGGGCTGGGTTGTGGTGTTACAAGAGGGAGGGGGAATGCTCATTGAGATCTAAATATTGGTCAAGATACTAGAATATCTCCCCTGCTGTTTTGGGATGTGCTGTGTAATCTCATTTGTACCTGTATAAAAGGCCAAAAATATTGTTCAAACATCTGCTCTGAAAAATGCACTTCTGACAGAGCTGGATTCCCTCAAATTTTGTGCTCATCTTTGGAACCTACAACCTTCATCACACAGGGATTCCTAAGTGTTATTATTAAGCCAATGCTGACACCTAGAGGGCAGTTGTGGCATCTAGTTGATTATTTGGTTTGTTCCTTCAGAATTATGGCTCTGTAGAGCTAGGTTTAGGTAATTATAACCACCAGGTAATCATAAATGTATTAAACAGCTGTTATAATGCTTGTAAATTTCAGTATATAACATCTGGGTATGTATTTGTTGTGTATTTACATCCAGTACATGGTTTGTGCATTTCACAAGCATGCGCATGTTCAGGTGTTATCAATATTAAAGAGCTCTGACACATTCAAACACAAATCAAGTACTGGTTACTTCTTGCAATTCTTTTTTGCTGTGAATATTTCCATTTTCAGTCTGTTGCTGTTTTGCTCACCTGTTTGTCTCATTTATCCTTTATTTCTTTAACTTAAGTAGTTCAGTTGCTTCCTTACCCTCTGGGTTGCTGATGCTTTTCTGTATAGATAAAGAAATTATGCATTTAGTTTGCATAATCAAGTGTAATTTAGAGATTTAATGTTATTGACTATTCTGTTGCCAGGTTTGTGGTGTGAAGATACAAACTGGTGAGGAGCTTGAGCCATTGTTACTTAAAATAGTGTATCCTAGAATGAGGCGCAAATCAGAAACTGAAATCATACAGTTCAGTGAGACACAAAAGGTGTTCACCCGGAACACATTGCTCAGTTCAGTTCAAGAAGCTGTAGCCTTGTCAACAGGAATTTCTCCAGAGGAGCTAACGCTTTGTTACAGGAAGTTGGAGAATCAAATGTCCTCAAATTGGAATGTATATGACAGTGAAGATTTACACAAAACCCTTGCAGAACTAAGACTTAAAGATGGTGATTCCATGTTAGCAACAGACCAGAAATACTGTGACCTGAGGTAAGAATTTGAGCTATTTTATCAATGCTAAAAAGAATAAGATTTGCTAACTTTTTCTCTGGAACCTTAATCTATTAAAGAAAAATTTTGATAGTTCTATTTGCATAAATCCCTGAAGATGCTAAGGGAAGTAAGTGATCAGTCTCTACTAGATGTTAGTTCATTATTATGGTTTTGCCACTCTCTCATTTGACAGAAGTTTGAAGATTTCGGTTCTCACAATAGCATTTTTGAAAGAGACATTAAACAAAATCCACGTTCTTAAGCGGCATGTGGAAAATAAGCTGTTTTGAAATGTTGAAATTTGGCTAAAATCAGTGCTTTCATCAAGAAAGGAAACACAACTGCAATTGACTCCCTGTTTGTAATTCAGACAAATCACGTTATGTTTAATGGCACATATTTTCTGTTGCTTTCACAGAGTTCCCTGTCCCAATGATATCCTTGTAAATGTAGCACCACAGACTGATCGTAGCTGGCTACAGATCAAGAATTACTGTGGTGAAGGGTTGTCACAATCTGCAGTGGTGACCATTCCGGTTACCATGGGGATGGTGAGTAGTATTCTGTGTTCCTTTTGAAGTTACTTCCACTTAAAGCAATGGGTGAAATGAGGACAATATTTCTATACTTCTATCATTAAAACATAATGCATGCCGTTATTAACAATTTTGAAATGATTTATAGCATAGTCACTGCTGTGCACAACAGAGGGTGAGTCATTTAAGATTGGGAGCACTATCATCAATCCCATGATAACCTTTCATTCTCTTCTGCATCATCATCTTTCAGAAGGTGATGGTGAGCCACATTTTTGAACTTATGCTGTCTCTGGTGAACCTACTTCCATATTGATGTTAAATGGCAAATTCTAAGTTTGTGGCCTAGCTACAATGACAGAGTGGAGATATGTACCCAAGTTATAACAATGTGGAACTTAGAGGGGAATTTGTTTCCTCCACATGCTCTTCCACTTGACCTTCTAGTTTGTAGAGGCATTAGGTTTATGGTTGATTATACAACTAGATAAAAAAAACTGATAAAAAACAGATTTTAAAAAAGTCCCAAGGATTGAAATGTATGATGCCATGAGGGCTATGATGAAGTACAGTGGGGCTACATCTGGATGCTTTTGCCTATTTTACATCACCTGCTACACTGAAAAACTGGACCAAAGAAACTGCCAGTGCTGGAAATCTGAAACCAAAACAGAAAATGCTGGAAGCACTCAGCAGGCCAAACAACATCTATGGAGAGAGAAACTGGATGTGAAACTGGCAAATAGTTAATGCTATGGCTATATGTAAGATTAAAGATCAAATATGACTAGGGTACGATAGCCCAGCTACTTGGCATTGGTGGTAGGAAAAACAGTGGAAACCATAAGGAGAAAATAAGAAACAAAACAATAAGTAGAATAATGTGAAAATGAATATAAGAACATAAGAAGTAGGAGTAGGCCATCTGGCCCCATCAAGCCTGCTCTGCCATTCAATAAGATCATGGCTGACCTGGCTGTGGACTCAGCTCCACCTATCTGCCTTTTCCCCATAATCCTTAATTCCCCTACTATGCAAAAATCTATCTAACTATGTCTTAAATATATTTAATGAGGTAGCCTCTACTACTACTTTGGGCAGAGAATTCCACAGATTCACTAATCTCTGGGAAAAGTTTCTCCTCATCTTCATCCTAAATCTACTCCCCTGAATCTTGAGGCTATGTCCCCTAGCTTTAGTCTTGCCTACCAGTGGAAACCACTTTCCTGCCTCTGTCTTATCTGTCCCTTTCATAATTTTACATCTTTCTATAAGATCCTCTCTCATTCTTCTGAATTCCAATGAGTATAGTCCCAGGTGACTCAATCTCTCATTCTCAACTTATGACACAGGCCATTTAGTTCATTGTGTTATGTGCCTGACGAAAAAGATCTTCCTGCCTTCCAGCTATTGATTGAAACCCTGCTGGTCACAGTTCTTCAAATTAAATTGAGTTTATTGTCATATGTACAAGTATGGTGATGTAGAGGTATGAATGCATGTCAGCCTCTTAAATGTTGCGAGGGTTTTCCTCGCACCATCCTTTCAGTCAGTGAGTTCCACACACCTACCACATCCTCTGGGTTAAAAAACTATTTCCCCATCTCCTCTCAAGTCCTTCTATTAACTACTTTAAACATATGCTTCCTGGTTTTTGATCAGTTAAATGAAGGAAACTGAAAAATCACTTAAAAATTGAGAAAACAAAGAATAATAAATTGACTGGAGTAAAACACGATAATTTAAAATGGATTTTACAAATTATTTAATTGACAACTTCACATTTATTTTTGAATTGTCATTTATATCCAAATTCTTTGAGTACTGGAAGCTAACTCTTGGCAACCCTTCTTCAGGGATTGTTCCAGCATTTTTTCTGGAAATCCAAACAAAACAATGTTCCACACTTAGCTCCCTTAAGTATACCTTCCTTACTGGACCATGGGATCTGATTGCTATCCTGCTATAAAGCTGCCATCTCAATTGCCAAGTTCAGAGGCTTCACTTTATAAGCTACAGCCTATTAAGTACCTCCAGTAATATTCCCAAAATTCAAGCACACTCACACCCCAACTCTGCCCATATTGTAGTGGAGCTTATATGAGTGATTAAACGGAGTCAAAATCGTTAGCTCAGACAGAAGTGGATGTGCATTAAGAATAGGGCTGAATTACATTTCCATTCTGCTGATGTCGTTGTCAGAAATGTTATTTTTAACAATATTCAAAACACAGATTTATGCTATAATAGAGGAGTTAGTACACTGAGGGGAAGAAGCTGGGTAGGCAAATGGTTTCTTCTTATTCTTAACTTCTTATTTTTCTTCTCAGCAATCTATCTTCTCAATCATTTACAGTCACCAACATGTATTATTCATTTCATATACTGTTTCAGAAAGATTTTAAACCTGGCCATGAAAAAATCATTAAAATGCCCTTCTGTCAAGTTCCTGAAGTGTCTAATGTCAGCTTTGGCAGTATTTAGGAATCTCAGGAAATTAATCTCAATTGCCTTTGTGGCAAACTGATATTGCTCCTGTGAGTATGAACAACAGTTCTGGTTTTCGTCAGACCTCAAACATAAAATTTCCCGTGGTTGCTGTAGGTATCAGAGATCATTATATTCACACACTGCTGGAGGATAGTGAGTGTTGAATCATCTCATTTAAATTCCCATCCATGAGCTAAATGATAAGAGTAACTTTTAAAATTCTGGCAGGTAATTGTTCCATTATTCAAACAGCAGTGTTCAAATTCCTCAGTAAGCTGCATTATTATTATAAAATTTCCATTGCTTCTCACTATAATTGCACTGAAGCTCAACTTTAATATTATTATAACCTACTGCACACCTCTACCTTATTAAGTTGATGGGAGTTTGTCAAGAAGACCTAGATTTTCATTGTGTGAGAGCTAAAATCTACAACTGGTGGAAATCTGAAATAAAACCCAAAAACTCAGTAAGTACTCAGCAAGTCATATGGCATCTATAGTGGGAAACAGGGTGAAGGTTTCAGATTGATGATCTATCTACCATTGGACTTTCCTTGTTATTAGCATAAAACAGGAATCCTCTTGTGGAAAATATGTATGTGCTTCTGATGTTCTTTGACAGTGCTTCTGGGGCAGGATGAACAGCCAAGGGAAATGTGGTCGCAGATTGAAAGGTGTTTAGCTTAGATAATCTCTATCATGCACACCATTTTTCTCCAGGATGTAAATCAATTCACATTTGCTGGACAATGATACATGGAAAGGTGAATCTTTTGTCCATTCCTCAAACATTTTTCTTAACTTTATATGTCTCTGCTGGCACTTTGATACTCTGGATTCTTTGTATCAACTGTACTTTTTTCCAATGAGTGGGATCAATAGGCCATAAAATAGGAATTCCCCTACCAGAGATATTTGGAAGAACAAGAACAAGAAATGGTATTTGAGGCTCTGTGAACTGCCATCCCACATCTCAGGTCCCAGTCAGTGTTCTCAGAGTGGTATCTGTGCATCAAAGTGAAAATCCCTCCTTTGGCAAAAGATTAATGTGGATTGAGGCTTATTTCCCATGGAATCATAAGGCCTACAATTAAGGTATATGAAGTCCAAAGTGACCATACATTTGGATGCTTACTTATAAGCACCACTGTTTTATTAACCATGCTTTCAGTGACACTGTGTGAAAAATGTCAACCCAGTGTAATCTGAGGCTACACCAGTTGAGATGCCGCATATCACAGTGCAGACCTTTCCATGCCTATTTACAAAATGGTTGTGGGGTACAGCCTTCATGTGGTTATGGGTAATCGACTACCAGATACAGAGGCAGACTATCTCCTGTAAGAACATTGATAGGTACTGTGCATCATTAACCTGGCACATCTGTGACCTGAACCTGTGTTCAGAATTACCTCTTGGAGGGGTGTTGCCGTGGATTGCTACAGAAGACTACTGTTCTCATGTAGTACTTCCTGGTCTTAACTGCTGTCAAACAAGGTTAATGCTTTTTTTTGTTTTATCTATTACCTGCAATTGGTACCTGCTGTTCTTAATCCTCCACAGTTTCCTAATGTTCAAAAGAATCAAGGCTATTCAAGTTATTTTAGTACTTCCCTGATCATGACACTGTCCCATAACATTCATTTGCACTTCTACCTCAAGAAGCCCTGACTCAGCAATTTTTGGGCTAGTTTCACATTAGAACATAAGCAATAGAAGCTTGAAGAGGTCATACAGCCTCTTGAGCTTGTGTTGCCATTCAATAACATGATTGATTCCGTGCCTCATCTAAATTCCCTCCCATTCTCCTTATCCTTTGATGCCCATTAATATCCAAGTCAAAAGATCGCAGCCTTGAGGTCACTCAAAACCAGAACATCTGCATCCACATCCTTCTCAGGTTACACATTTCTAATATTAGCCAGCTGCACTCTTTGCTCCTTATATGAATTCTAAATGGCCAAACCCGTATCCTGATTTTATGCACCCCCTTCTTCTAGAATCTCAGCCTGATGAAAGAGCCTCCTAGCATCTGCCCTATCAATCTATCTTAGAATGTATGTTGCAAAGTGACCACCACCCTTTTTCCTGAACTCCAGGAAGTATAGTGCTGTCTTTTCACATATCTTCATGGGCAACAACTTCTTCCCAGGATCCAAACAAGTGAATCTATGATACACTGATTGCAAGACAAATATATCCTGCTTTACGCACGGGCACAAAAACTGCACATAATATTCCAAAGCCCTGTGTAATCTGAGCACAGTTTACTGGTTCTTGTAATCCAATGTCTTTGCAAAAAAGAGTTCAGGGTACTATTTACCTTCCAAATTGCTTGTTTACCTTCTGCATCTCATAAACCAGAAACAGAAAGATCCCTCTGTGCCCAAACATTTAGTGGTTTCTCAGCATTTAAAAACTACATTGTGTTTTCTTTTGACCATTCAAGTAAATAGTATCACATTTTCTTACACAATACTCCATCCAACACTTTCTTACTGAAACAGTTTACATCCATTTGCTTTCCGCTATCCCCACCCACCTTTGCAACATTGGAAAACCTGTCTTTTCATCTGGCATTTATTTAAATTGTGAATAGCTGGGGATGTAGTTTTGATCCCTATGGGACACCACTATCAAAAGTCTGCAAGTTTAAAGGCAACACATTCAATATTTTCTGTTTCTTTTATCCTGCCATCTACCCATGATAATATATAATCCCCAAGCCTTATTTTATGCTAGTCTTTTGTCTGATTACTTGTCAAATACCCTTTGAAAATCCTGATCTATTTCATCTACAGGTTCCCTTTATCTACAGTACTAGTTACATCCTCAAAGCCCCTATTAAAACTGTGACAGATGGTTTTTTCTTCAGACATAATGTTGACTCTATTAATCACATCAAATTTTTTTGGATCTTCTAGGTACCTTGTAATCATTTATCAACATCCTAAAAGACTTCATTGGATCTGTCAACAGCTGAGAGATGTTGCAAGTTCCTTTCAGACTTTTTGAAATGTTGAAAACCTTACTGGTCTATTTTAATTTTAACTAATTAGTTGTAATCAAATTTGCATGGCTTTAGTTACCTTCTGTTTGGAACCAAATTGGCTTCTCTTTGAACTGAAGAATGCAGATGTTACCTATGACCTTTGTTCCTTGCAAATCCTGGACCTGCTCAGCTTAGCAAGGCCACACCAATGTATCACTGGCAGTCTGCTCTGGTTATACCAGTCACCCTACAGTTTGGGTTAGAGTTAGCAGGCAAGCAAGAAAGTGGATGTGGGTTCACTACTCTTTCTCCAGTAGTTATTTGAGTGGAATATCTGGGGGAATGCATCAGCAGACAACACCTTCATATAAATGAAGTGGTGCACTTTCTTCATAAAGAAACACAGCACCTTTGTATCACCTATTACATTGTTTTATTCTGGTTGGGTGCAGGCTGTGTACTCAGTCCTTTCTCTGAAATCAGAGACTGATAGTTGAAATGGGAAAGTGGTGACAAGAACATTAAAAGTGTCAATTGTGCATGTGTGAAGCTGATGCATTATTACTACAACATAATCAGGGTAAATTCAGTCCAACCACAACTGGGTTTCATTGTGGGACTGCATTCAAAGACTTGAATTCTTTGGTAGCTATTTCCCCAGCATGCAGCAGCAACCCCGTGAACATGACTATAAGCCTCAACTTTTGTTCTGTTGGTACAATTTCATGCCTCTGTGACTTTCTGTGTATGGATTTAACTTGCAAGTATTTCAGATGAAGTACTGTCAGTAACAGTCAGACTAAAAATAACATTCAGCAGTTGTATGAATAGGAGCCAAAGATTACTTACTCATGAAGACTCCTGCAGCCAGTGAGAGAGTTAAATGGTTCTATTGGCTTTAGAAATACTTCATCCTTCTTTTATTACAGAATGAAAGATCAAGTGCCTTTCTAATCACACTCAGCTTGCAACAATTCTGAACCAATCAAAGATGCCTTTGATGATGTCCTGCAATGATTGACATTAGTGCCTTTCAAATTAAAAGTTGTTAGCCCGAGTCTGTAGAATCTCCATCAGTTTGAAGTCTGGATATATCTGGGTGAGAAAACTCTAGTACCTGTCTTATATCTGTAAAAGTTGCAACAAATAGAAATTAAGAAAATCCATCAGCCTAAATTTCTTCAAACTTTGGGCTTATCTGACATTACAGTGCAGTCACTGCTTGCCAAAAGAATCAATTGTTTGCCTATCACCAAGGTTACATGTGGGTTAGATACTTATCCACTCCCTCTCTACTTAAGGTATTTTCATTTCCTCTTCAAAATGGAACAGCTGGCTCACACTGTGACACTGTTCATCTAGTTTTTGGTACATACCCCGAGTGGCAGACAGCATGGAACAAAGCTGTCTGGATAGGGAAGACTGGCAGGTTTTTGATGCAAAAAGCACGATAACCAAACCTGCTTCACTCTTTGCATTACATCAATATGCATCCTTTTGCCAGCATTCAACCTCACTATTTTTTTCTCTCTCTCTTCTCTGTTCTCCTCATCCCTTCCTTTCTTATTTAATCTGGCCTTTTGTTTAGGACCAAAAGCTAACAGGCTAGTAAAAGCATGATAAAATGGCACTGCATTGGGAAGGGGTTGGGTTACACCAGTTTTGTGCAAAGGCTTTCAGTATTCAACCACTCTTGAGGCATGATTGAATAGACTGACACACTATTTGCTTACATAGGTGTTTCATCTATCAATTCTATCTTTATGGAGTTGGCAGAGGGAAGTACTTGAGTTGATGAACACAGGGAGGCTGGATGTTGTAACTGAAAGAATTAGAAAAGATGTTTAATTGAGGGCAAGATTAAAAAAGGGTGGAGAGCTCTTTAAGGTTGTGCCCGTGTCAGGAATTGGGATAGATCAGAGAGACAATTGGGGTGGAGATGAGCTGGAGTTGGTGGAAAGATGATCAGACCAGGGCCAAAGTTGAGGTTAGATTAGCTGGAGAGGGGAGGGTTGACAGAGAGGCATTTAGCAGATGGAGGAGCAGAGCTGGACTGAGAAGTAATCAGGAGCTCTTGGAACATTAGTAAAAAGGTCATACTGGGAGCAAATACTAAAAAAAACTCATAAAAGATTCTTACCTTAAGATGATGGATATTTTTCACTCACTGGCATCAGAACAGGTAAGGTCAGAAACCCTCAAAGTGAATGATGAAGCAGTCTTTTACACTCCAGTTAATGTCTACAAGCCATTTGCAAGGCTTGAAAGTGGGGAACAATGGTACAGAACTTGCTAAGAACTTATGTCACGTTCAGGATTAATGCACAAGTCTTGAACTTGCTGCCCATTCTTTGCTCATTCTTGAAATATGCTCTGACTTTGGATTCTTTTTGTTGCAGATTAGGTTTGCTGCAGGAGTAGTGCATCCACTCAATGAATGGAGAGAAGTGGCTGCCAGGGATCCAGGTAAGTAAGGATATATAATTTTTTAATTCATTCAGTTTGGTTTAATTTATTTTAATTGTTTACTAGTGTTTTACAGTGACTTTACAGTTTTAATTCCATCAAAATTTTCAATAATTTTATGATTTTAATTATTTCATTGACTTTAATGAATTTTTATGTTTGTCAGGAATATTTAGACCCATTCCATGTCTGTGATAGTTGGCTATGCCTGGGGATATGTCTTAACTGTCGGTTGAAGATTCTTTTCTTCTGTTTTGTGGGTAGATCTTCTAACATGTTCTTGCGATGACACAAAGCTTAGCAATTATGGACTGGGACATCTTTGTGCAGCACGTTATCACAGGCAGAACCAGAAAAGGTAAGTGAGTGAATGCAGCTCTTTGCCAGCAAGTTTTGGCTCAGAACTATGTAAGTGATGCCAAAATATGTATTGTGTGCTGTGCAATGTCACTTTGGACGACCTCCATGTATGTGAATATAACTTGCATGGTGGGCTTCCATCTGATTTCTGCAAGTCCAATACTGGTTCACTAAGTGTCTGAGCACATTTGACAATTGGGTTTAGAATAAAATTCAATTGTATAAGCCATCTTTACTCATGAGACTCCAGTATGTGTGAGTACCTTCAGATTACTCTCCTGAAATAGCAAATCTCCACAAAGATATTAACATATTGTGAAGTTAAATATTTATTTATCCTATCCATAATTTCCATGTGAAAATGAATTTGTAGGAATGTTGATCTTTTTGACATTGGAACATGTGAAGATGATTCTTTGACAAACAGATTTGCTGTCGTTTCTGGAACTTAGTCAAAGGTGTAAAATTAATTACTTTCAGAGCAGATAATCAGAAACAGCTTAAATCCAAAATAACTTTTTTGGTCTATTGCTAGAACACATGAATGTATTAGTGAAGTATGTGTAAGTAGTTAACTGGCAGTATTGAAACAACATATTCATTTCAGCAAAGTAAGTCAAAATCCAAATAAATCTCTTGTATTATTGTTCGTAGGGAATAATAAAGGATTGGGAGTGACTGGGGCCGAGAAGGAATGGACGAGTAGAGGGGGCAACTGAGATGTAGGAAGCAGAGCTGGAGAGGGGAAGGTAGACAAGAAGGGAGTGGAGGGAAGGCTATGGTAGGAGAATGGAATGGGGGGGAAGGAGGAGAAAGCAGAAAATGAAAAGGAGGGAGAAAGGCACTAGGGGAAATGAGAGGGGTAGAGAGAAACAGAAAGAGAGTGGTAAAGCAAATAATGGAGGAAAAATAGGAAGGTGGGGTGGGAAATGAAAGAAGAGACACTGTGAAAGCTTGAAGATGGGAGAGCAGAAGAGAGGCAGAGCAGACAGTATGGCAGAGAGAGAGAAAGGTAGGCAATGAGAAGGGTAAAGTGATAAGGGAAATGTAGCTGCAAGCCTGAGGAATGATAACTTATCTTCCATCTGAACACATTGTGTCCTTTGGGACTCGGTGTGAAATTCACAGACTTCAGGTAATGGCCTTGCTGTATCTGTATCAGGACAGGCCATTTCTACATTTGGTCAACCATCTGTGATATTGGCTCAGGTCTTCTCTCTTCATTATTACAGCTTGATATGTTAGTCATGTCCCACAGGTCTCCTATTGGAATGCATTATGTTCCCTAACCCTTTAGACTAGATGACTACCTACAACTCATCCTCATGGCAACCTTGACCTTGCCTTATCACAGATATTCCCCTTTTCCTATCCTATCCATCTTTTCTGCCATATTCTCCGCTACTTTAAAGTACCTCTTTTTTAATCTTTCCCAGTTCTGAAGAAGGGCCCTCTGAAATGTTAATTCAGTTTCTATTTCTATAGATGCTGCCTGATCTGATGAGTGTTTCCAGGATTTTCTCAATTTATGTTAGGCTTATCCCTCATGTTGCTTCATTCACTACCTTTCGTACACCAATTCTGGCAGCTGTGTTCTTCAGGGGCCAGTGGTAATATTATCAAGCTATTTTTAATGATGGATATTGACAACCCAGAATACATCTGCACATCTTCCATGTGTTGCTCAACATGGAGGAGCACTGATTCATCAGCTGAGGGAAGACAATAGAGGAAGTGATAAATAAGAGGAAGTTTCATTGCCCAGGTTTGACCTGATGCTATGAACTTCATGAGATCTGGAGTCGGTGTTGAGGACTTCCAGGACTACTCCCTCTTGCCTGTACACTACCTCTGGTAGGTCTGTCCTGTCAGTCGAGGGGACAGGGCATAGCTAGGGATTGTGATGGAGGACTCTGGCACATTGTGCGTCAGGTATGATTCTGAGGATACAACTATGACACAGTTTTTGCTTGAATAGTCTGGGAACAGCTCTCTCAATTTAGGTACCAGTCTCCATTTTGTCAGTATGCCTTTGGTAGGTTGACTTGGTTAATGCAAAATCTGGCTCAATTCCCTAATACATCTTCACTGAAATATATACCTTTGTGCTTGCTTCATAGAGTTTGCCCTTTACTGCTGATGGAATAATGACATTTCTAGCATTTTTTGTTACTTTATATATGTAATGTGCTGAACATTTTTATGACCAAATCTATGGGGTTGTCAAATGAACCTTCATGGTAAAGTAAAACATTTTAAAGACAAAGCACTGTGAGAGCATCATTTTAGAATTTCTCTGGGTACTCTAATCACAGTAACTTTGAAGGAAATTCTTTTCCTGCACTTTCTGCTGATCTTCCATTGAAGTTATAGCAAGTGGTCAGGAGCAACTGCTTGGAAATGTTATTCCATAAATTTTGGAAATGGGAAAATGTTAGGCCCAATAAAAATATTTTATGTCTGTTCTTTCTTCTTTACGATAACTTTAAATGTCTTAGCAAGATATTTCTCCCATGCCCTTCAATGTGCATTCTCTGATGATCTATTCCATTGCGTAAAAGTTCTGACTAACTTCCTTTCTTACTTCTAATTCCTTGATTATGTCTCATATAGCTTGTCCTTTGTCTTCATAATCATAATCTTGAAATATTCAACTAGATCACTACAAAGGGTAATTTAGTTTGCCTAAGGAAACGAACCCAGCTTCCTGGATTTAATCATAATTAAATTCCTGATGACTGAAATCAGCTGCTTGCTACTGTATTCTCTGATGGGTAATAATATCCTTCCTATGAGTAAATGGCCAGAACTACGCATGATATTCCAGATGGAGTCTGATCAACGCCTAAACAGAAATAATTTAAATATTATAGGTTTCCACACTTCTTCTGCTAAAAACTGTAAAGTAATTGGTATGTGAATGGTTTCTTTGTACCTTTATTGTTACAAATAATTATTCTGGATAGTAATTTATTTTAAACTAAGTTTGGAAAATACACGAAAGCTGTATTAAGAATTTGATATTATCACAGTTACATGGCTGGTCTCCAATCTAAATCATGACCTGCATTGTATTGGATTTGAGCTGTTAAATTGTGCCATAGGGACTTAGAAGCTTCCAAATGCCAAAAGGCAATTACATGGCACTGATACATAATAATTAATGACGAGAGACAAAAGAAATGTGTCTGCTCAGCTCAGACAGCATTTGGAAGTCTGAAGAAACTTAAGGGTTGGGTGTGGAGGTACTTTATATCACTGCACCTGGATAGAGTTGACCATTCCACTGGAAGCCTAAATGTCTAAGACCGCAAGATAAACAGAGTGAGGACTTCTGTATTTTGGATATGCGATTCACTTGGTTGCAATTTTAATGTGGGATTAGGAGGTCCCAACCAGGCTGATGAAAAGATAATGAGGCAACCTACATGAATGACCTGCCATAAAAGGAATGCACCCATCACCCACACTGTAAATTTAGAAGACATGAAGATTTTCATGAAGCTGTTAGTGTTCAGCTCAAAATGAAAGGTGCATTTTACTGAAGATATAATAGGAAATTGATTCAACCTTTGTTTTAAGACCTGCAGCTAGCATTATGTTGCTGTACTGCTCCATTTGCATTTATTCGCAGGCATTTATTTCCCCCTAATGTGTGAAGGGGGCACACAGGTTCACATTGCTTGGTTTCCCAAATACATTTTATGTACAGTATTGCAAGCTCCCACAGGCAATCTCCTTAATTGTAACAGAGAGAGATAAATAAAATGAATGAATAACTTGGACGTCAGGTACGCTACTGCACACAGTCCAGAGCTCAGAAGTTTACAATCATGGGGAAATAACAAGTGAACCGTATAATAATTAAAAGAAAAAGTTTTAGCTGGCATCAGCTGTCAGGTTACTGACATCATTTTTCTTTTCTGCTTACCTTTTCTATTTATTTCTCTTTGCTTCACATTTCCATCACTGATTTCCTCATTTTCTTTGTCTTCTCTACTGTATATTGTTATTCATCTCCAAGAAAGTCCTTGGCCAAACTGTCCCTCTAATAGCTATGTGAACAATTTCTCAATTGTTAAAAGGTAGAGTAGATTTGGGAACACAGAGCTTTAACCAACAGAAAACATGCCTGATGCCACTGATGACTAAATTCACAGCTTTTGTTGGACTGCGTTAAAATAGGATCATAGCTGACCAGAGACCAGGGCTGAGGCAAATTTCTCAAGACAGTAAAGCAGGTTGTGAGGAATATAATGAATAGCGCAGGGCAGAGAGAGGTAAGGACAGGAGAGTTCAAAGGGGGAAGTGGAGAAATGACGGAAAAGAATGTAACACACAAATAACTTTGTCCAAATACCTTACATTAATTCCTCCTACCTGTTCAATATCTGTTTTCTAGTCTCAATTTGACACAGTCAAAAGTTTTCTAATAGTGACTTCTAGCTGAAAACTTGGTCATCAGCAAAGTGTTAGTTGATCAATGGTCAGAGTGTTGGGAATGATCCAATACTGGCTTTTGGCAATCATTGCATTCACTCTTAAGCCAGCAAGTTACAAACAGAGCAAAGATATGTACCAGTACAAGGCATAACCTTTGCCACAACATACCCTCAGAGAATAGACAGACAAAATATCATCCTGAGGAACCTTTGCTCACCTTCCTTCCTGGTACACCATCTGACAGCTGGAATCATGAAAGAAGGCAGGCAATCTCCCAGGGTTTTGATAGCTTTGTCACTGTTACAAGACTACTACGTATCTTATCTGTGCACTGCTGCCACTAACCTGTCACTAGAACACAAGAAAATAGGAAAAGTAAGCCACCTGGCCCATCATTCAATATGGTTGTGGCTGATCTATGCTGACCTCAACTTCTCTTCTGTGCCAGTTCCCCATAACACTCAAGTCTTCTAAGAAGCAGATGCAGGGTCATTATAGTGATGATGAGTGAAGATAATTATATTCGGAGCAATTTCAGTTCACAAGGAGGTTACTAATAGTGGCCCCAGAGGAATGAAGAAAAATTGTTCTGAACTGATTCCTTACAATTGATAACAAAAAGAAATTCATATAAAATTGCTTTTCCTGCATTGTGATACTCAGTGGAAGATATTCCTTAGGGTCTAGTATAAATGCTTATTCTGCTCAGACTACCTAGAAGTATAACTATTATGCATTTATACTTTTCCAGTCTATACTGTACCACTTTCTTTTATAATCATAAATATTGAATTGATTTGAAATGTTCTCTCTCATCTACTTCCTTTCTGCTGATGCTCTTGAGATAATTCCTTCTGCTTTTTAAGGGTAGATCTGTTTTACCCAGCTATCTTTGATCTTCTTGCATTATATGCAAACTCCAGTCAAGAGTGCAAATGGATGCTTTAACCCCTATCAGTGACACACTGACTCTGCTGTAGTGTTCTTTAGGTTAGCTTTGTCTTGAATTTTGAATAATTGTCATGCCTTTCTTTTGGGAAACCTTGTGTTGTCTTGACAGCCAGCTAATGAGACTAGCCTGCATCTCAACACACCTTCCTTCTTCTCATGGTCACTATGCATTGAAACTTAACTTTATCATGCAGACTTTTATTCCAGTGAGCCCCTTCCCTAGGATCTGAGAGCTGTGGAATTCCTCACCTCTATCAATCTTTAGTTTATTCTGTAATCAAAAGGGTTTTAAATCCGCTGGAATGATGTAATTTACCACTGTTTTGAGATTGTCTTATGTTGTACTCATTTCAACCTTGGTGGTGTCCTGTATTATATTTCTTGGCCCTTAACGTTGTTTTGTCAAATGAAAGTGTCTGTGATGCTTAGGTTGCTGCTCTAACATACCATCCTGCTACACTGGCCTGCATCCATTCCTCTAAAGGATGAACTATAAAAGTATTTCACAGAGGTAAACAGATTACTCCATTCCATATATGAACACACACAAGCGGCTTGTTGCAACATTTGGCATCAGTGCCACGGACCATGTTTATTTAAGGCGATGTTATTATTGGCAGCTTGGAAGTGAATTGAAACTTTTCAGGTTTCTGAGAATAAAAATGGATCATTGTTAAATACTGGATGTTTTCAAGTTCAGTAGCAATACCATTCCCTGCAACAATTTATTTAGAAACTGTTTACTGTTTGGTTTCAAGGTTGCTGTCTACTTTAGTACTATTAGGGGTTAAAGTGCACAATTGGAACTCACCAGCTATGTGATTTTTAAACCAACTGTACTTTAGGAAATGTTGGTTCACTTTTTTTTTGCTCATCAGTTCTGGGAAATGCAGCAGTTCGAGCACTCAATGTCAGCATGAGGAACTGCAGTTCCTCCTGACAAATGGAGAAGCATTTTAAAAAAAAACAAATTTAACATGCTCTCAGTCCCTTTTAGTGCCTTCCATTCCTTCATGGCCTGTGCTGCTTGAGCAGCCAAGCACAGCAGCCCAGCATTAGAACATCGTCTGTATCCTAATGACATCATTGGACGCTGGCTTTTGAATGTTAAGAGGCTATTGCCAGACTGGTGTGAGGGCTTTGTTATCTGTTGAAAACATATCTGGTATACCTGGATTGAAAACTGGTTATCATACAGAAAACAGAGAGCTGGAATAAATGGGTCTTTTCCGGTTTGGAAGGATGTAATTCGTGGAGTGTCCCAGGGATCAGTTCTTGGCCCTCATTTATTTACTTCTTGTATTAATAACCTGGAAGAGGGGGCAGAATGTAAGGTATGCATGTTTGCTAATAACACAAAAATAAGTGGAAGGGCAAATTGTGATGAGGATATTGTGACTCTGCAATGGAACATATTTATTAAGTGAGTCGGAGTAAGTTCGGCAAATGGAGTTTAACGTGGTACGGTGTGAGGCCATACACTGTAGTAGGAGGAATCAAAAGACAAGTTATTATCTAAATGGTAAAAGATTGCACATGAGTGAAGTACAGAGGGAGTTAGGTCTTCTTATACATGAATTGCAAAAAAAGGTTGGCAGTTAGGAAGGCAAATGGCACATAGGCCTTTATTGCAAAGGGGTTGGAGTTTAGAAATAGGGAAGTTTTTTGTAGTTGTACAGGATATTAGCAAGGCCATAGCTGGAACACTGAACACAGTTCTAGTCACCTTGCCTAGGAAAGGACAGAGAACCATTGGAAGTAGTCCAAAAGAGGTTTAGTAGACTAATTCCTGGGATAAGAAGATTGTCTTGCTATCGAATCTTATATCTTTCAGTAGGATCACCAATCATTCTTCTAAACTCCAAAGAATACAGGTTGGGCCTGTATTCTTTGGAGTTTAGAAGAACGAGAGGTATGGTAGATGTTGAGATGTATTCACTAGTGGAAGAATGTCGAACAAGGGGACATAGCTTCAGGATAAGGAGCCCATCATTAAAAACAATAGGATGTAGAAATTTTTTCTCATAGGGGATGGTGTACCCCTGGAATTCTCTGCCCCATAATATTTAAAGTGAAGGTCAATGAATTTTTGAAAGTTTGGGGGACTAAGGGCTATGTGGATGCAGCACACAGAAGTAGTTGAAGCCTGGGGTAGATCAGCCATGATCATATTGAATGGTGGTTTGGCCTAATGGCCAAATCCTGGTCCTTTTTTACTTGTCCTCTTCTTGTGACAATATGGAACATGGTGAGAAGCTTGACAGAGTCAGATGAGTAGGTCACTGTGAGTAATTTAAGTCCCCAGCTGCCCTGCTCTCAATGGGCTGGATGGGTTTCAACTGTAAGCTAGAAAATTACTGAACACTTCTGACAAAATATTGGAATATTCACTCATAGTATTAGAAAAGGTTCAGTTCATTTCTTAGCATAAGAGTTCTCTTGTGCTAAGAGCAAATCTTGTTCTAAAATTCTGCTTTTAAAAAGTATTCTATTGGCCTGAATCTACTGCATGCTTTGATTGAAGTGCATTTGTGTCTACTGCAACGCCTGTGCACTATGAAGCTGTGACTGAATGAATAGCCTTTGGATAGTTTACAATTTGGAGACGTGCTCACTGGCATCTGCCAGGGAGATGAGCCAAATTAGTGGTAGGGAATTAGAGTGGCAGTCTTAGAAGTCTCCTACAGTGGGCAGCTGCAGGCAGTCTCCATACAACTAGCAG
>JARFYF010000112.1:68379638-68391060 GCA_030265395.1 Rhina ancylostomus | reverse complement strand
GTGAATCAACAAACTTTAGTTGCACTTCAAGTAAAACTACCATTTATCAAATCTGTTCAGTGTTGACTTCCTACAGCATTATGTTACTCAACCATCACAAGCAGCTCATGGCCTGTGTTGAAGCACATTTGCAGTGAAGTCTCTGTAATGGAGTACCCCTTTAGGAGTGTGATATCAGAACAGAATTCATGTAGCACTCTCCTATATTTGCAATTTCTCTTCACTGCATTATAAAGGTGATTCAAAAAATTGGCAAATGTATTTTTTTTCATGTATGCATGTAGTGGGATCTGGTAAGCTGCAGGACAACAGAACAACTTAAAAGAAGAAAAATAAAATTAAAACTGGAGAATAGATAGTGAATTATCCCTGTAAATTGTGTATTCTGACATCAAGATGCAGTTTTACAACCCATTATAACACACAATGTATTTAAGAACTGCCACTAGTCAAGGGTAAGTGGGTTTGGAGTTGTCCATAGGTCGTCCCACTATCTGTCACTTAAAATATTAACAAATGAAAACCAATTAAAATGCTGAATGGGAAATCAATGTGAAATAAAAATCTGAAGTACAAGGGCCTAGAAATTGCAATGAGCCAAGGTAAGTGTATTCCGTGGACAGGGTGCAGTACGCTCATGCCAGTTTTAATCCAGGGCCTACCTCTGCAAGGTACCATTTCTACTGAATAGGTATCACACGTTTTCATAAAGGACATGTACTGTATGCCTTCTGGGACTGAAGCCAGAACTGGGGTTTTTGGGGTGAGAGGCGATGACCTGACCATGGTGTGAGTGAACAGCCCATAAACTCCTTGTGGTATTACAATGTAATCTCTGTATAAAAGTCTTTCTAGAATTAGGATTTAAAAACTCATTAAGAAGTCAGTGAAGTAGTACAAAAATATTGGAGGGAAAGTATAAAGGAGGGCAAAAGAGAATCTCAGTTTCTGTTACAGAATTCTAAGTCAGCAAGAACTTGTCAAGACTTCTTTTGCAATTGGAAGTATCTAATGGAAAGTCTTAGAACAAGGTTAAAATATCTACATTGTAATCTTACCAAATCACCTTTCATGCACTTATTTCAGTGGCATACTAATCTGGAAGTGCATCATAAAGCATTACTTCAACATGAGTTTATATAGTGAACCAGATAGCAATGATAAAAGTGTACTGAAAGGCCAGCAATAAATAAAACCATTGCCCCTTTTGTTCACGCTTCTCTTCCTAATAGTCCTTTCTTTTAATAAATTGCAAGTCCAGAATATGTGGCATTTTGAGTAAAGGCAAGAGTTTTCAGCATTAGTAGTGCTGTTGGCTTTTTCCAATTTATGTACCTTGTCAGGTTACAGAAGGGCTCATGTTCAAATCATCTGGGTTGATGCAGTGGGTTGAGCCAAGTCATACCCTCTGAAACACATTTAAACCTTCTGAACCAAGATCTGATTTTACTTGTGTGTTTTTTCCATTAATCAAATGTAATTCTATGCTGTTTGCTCTTCCATTGACATCGTGCCTGGTCACTGTAACTGTTTCACCTCCTTGGTATTGTTATATTGGTAACTTCACTCACTGGATTTCTGGGAAATCATTGGGCCCTGCATTGTACATGGATGATAGAGTAGGATTTTAGAGCCTATAGTATTGAGCTGTGTGCCATTGTTTAGCCTTAGACTATTTCAGAATAGGTATTTATATAATTGAATTTATAATTGAATGAATAAATAATTGATGCTGGGGAAATAGAGAGCTATGGGTAAGTGCAGATCATGGTTATTAGATTTTGATGCGGTGTGTGATGTGCTGAATGGGCCAACTCCATGTTGCAAACTTGTACCATTTCATGGTTCTAATTAATTAACTATAAAGCTTGGTTTTGAATAATGAGATTTGAAACAGTGTTACATATAGTTATACATATGGTTTCTAACTATGCTTATAATTATTTTCCTTAAACTGTATAACATTTAACACTTGATTAAATTAAGGGAGAAAATTGGGAAAATGTATTTCTATTGTTAAACACCTAATGTTATTCTCTCTGGAAAGGGCACATATAACGATTTTATGTGCTATTAGCAAGAGAGGCTTTCCTTTACAAACAATTGGAACCACAACTGTGTAGATTTGAAGGCATTTATAATTTCAAAAAAGAGAATATAAATCTTTTAATTTTTATTTTAATTGCAGCTTAATAATATATTTAAGAAAATTAGTAACTTCAGGCTGATTTGTCTTTGAAATTGAATCATGAGTATGGGACTTAACATGGCGTATATTTGTATATAGATATGTGAGTCACATGAGTATCATAATGTGTTAGTTGTTTCCAATGAATTACATACTTAAATTCCTGATGTCTTTGAGATATTATCATAATTAGATCTCACCAACATTACTGGTTCACAGACCAGCTCCAAATACACTACAATTCATGATGATGAGCCTCATTTACCAACTTGGTTGTGCTTTGAGAGAAATTCCCTCTCAGAGCACCTCTGGGTTATTGTTCATCGACAGTGCTCACCAAGGAACCCAAAAATCTGCACAGTCAGTGAGGAATAATGGTGCAGCTGTTGAAGCTCCAGGATGAACAGTAGGCACCACCAAGTTAGACAAAAGAGAGAGAAGGGAGTAGAGGCAGTGGCAATCTCTACAAAAAGGAAGCTGGATAGGACTAGTCTGCAGTACAACAGGAAACCCTGATTACAAGGGAATCAAACACTCAGGAGACTTGAGTGCAGCAGCATTATTACTTGGACGGAAACAGGACAAAATGGTGGCTCAAATGCAGACAGACAACATTGACAGCTGGGGGAGGGGGATTAGACTCAAGTATATGAGTCATTCACTGACAAAGTGGAAAAGATGAAAATGTTTTTATGGCTAATAATATTCTTGAGGTAGGAGATCATGATGAGGAGATGCAGTTATTGGACACTGCAGTGAGGGGGCAAAAGAAAGTGATTTTACTGACAGAGATGTTCTCTTAAGAATACTGCTGGTTTACTAATCAGGTAGTTCAACAGCAAGCCAAAGAATTCCCTTTCAGAGTGGCAGTACAGAAGTTAGAACAATCCTTTAACTTGTAACCATTTCAGATAGCGGAGAGCTATAAACTTGGCATGTGGGAATCAGGATAGAGGAGAAACCATGAGTGGTTATATTGTTGTGCCGAGAGACCTCTCAAGACATTGCATGTTGGAATGTTTTTAGATCATGTGCTGCAGGATGGATTAAATGGAGAACAGAACAAGTGTAAATTGTTCAAGATAAAGAGCCCCAAATTGGATCTAGTTTTCAAGATTGTAATCTCAATGGAAGTGGAAGCAACAAAATGTGAAATAATTCCCTTAGAATTGGCACAACTGTGACAGTTATCTGTGGATGTCCTCTCCAGGTTACGAATGCCCAACTTACAGACAGCCCATATGTATGGCTCAGTGTTTGGGAGACTGGCGGGATACATGGAGATGGATTTGCTGGCTGCTGTGGGGCTGCAGGCATTCTCTGTCGGGTTGGAGTGGGGCATTTCTGTGTGCTTCTCTCTCCACATCCCCAACCTCAATCAAGCCGTAACAACTGGAGACTGAGCCGAGCAGAGCTGGGAGCGCTGAGCAAACTCACTCACTCACTCACTCACTCACTGGGTCAGTGAGGCTGACCCACTCTTTCTGCACCTGCTTGCTCTTCCATCACACTAGTTTCTGTGATCATCTCAAAAACATTGTTTTTGTTCACTTTCATCTTACAAATCGTTCATGTTATGAATAGTTCTCAGGAACAGAACCCTGTCGTAACCTGGGGAGGATCTGTAGTCCGAAAGAAACTGAAGCTACGTTCCAGAAACACGGTTAGCACCACGTGGCTGTAAGTGCATAACATTTTCTTACTATGTAACAGCAGCCATTTCCCATGTGCTTGTTCCTTTAAGGAGACGAAGTGTTACCTGCGTTTGGAGAAAGGGCATTTCAAAACAGCATGTGAATCCAGGCACACAAAACAATGAATAAGAGCAATGCTACCAATACAATGCCCATACTGAAGAAACTTGTTGAACAGGAAAGTACCGTGAGGCAGTCTGCCAAACATCAACATTAATGTAGACAATGCAGAATTTAATTTGTGAACATCCATGAGCAGCAAACAACAACATTTCTAAGTCATTGTGCTGATCAAAGTTAAGTCATCACTAATGCAGACTGAAATAGTGGCATCTTGTTCCATTATGGGTAAAGATACATACAATAGAAAGGCATTCACTGATTTTTAGTTATAAGGAGAGTTTGGACAAAACTGGACTGTTTTCTCTGGAGCATCGAAGGCTGAGGGGAGATCTTATAGAAGTATTCAAAATTATGAGAAGTGTAGGGTAAATAGTCTTTTTTTTCCCCAGGGTAGAACTGTAAAATACTAAAGAGCATAGCTTTAAGATGAGGGGGAGAAAGTTTAAAGGAGATGTGTGGGATAAGTTTTTTTCACAGAATGTGGTTGGTGCCTGGCATGTGCTGGAGGATTGGTGGAAGCAGGCATGTAAGTGGTATTTAAGAGGCATTTAGGCACATGAACATGCAGGGAATGGAGGGATATGGATCATGTACAGACAGGTTCAGTTTAATTTGACATCATGATTGACACAGACATTGTGGGCCATACGGCTTTTTCCTGTGCTGTACTGTTCCATCTATGTGCCCTTAACACAAAGCACAGTCAATCTCATGATGTATCTGGTGAAGTTCTGAAGGTATTGAGATAAATGCAATGTGTGGTGTGTTACAGCAGCCAGTGACTCAAATTGCTGACTGAAGTAAAAAACCAACATTACTTGGCAAGGATTTATTAAGACCAGAGATTGATTGGGCAGAAGTGTTTGTTGCTCAAGTTAATGCTTTATCCGGACTGCCACATGAAGATTTTAATGTGGTTGGTGAAAACATTTTTTTTTACATTACAATTTGACTTTCCAGTCACAGCTACAAAAATTATTTGAATGATGCAGCAAGCTGATTAAGATCTCAAAAGTTGGATCAGTTTGCAAATGTAGACCTTCAATCATTCTCCAGCTGAAGGTTTGAGTCCAAAGTTATTTGAAGTGGGACATATTCCTGTTTCACCATTTATTTGGCTGAGCTACATGTAAAACCTACTAGCACTGAAAACATGAAAGCTATTACCAGAAGTTTCATATATTGGCCAGGTATTGATAAGAATTTAGAAGAATTTGTGCCAACATTTATATTTTGCTGGGTGTGCAGAACAGTGGCACAAATAAAGAAATCACTACAGACATGGTGGTGACTGTCACAACCGTTTCATTGAGTACACTCCAATATTTTGTCAGAAAGGCAGCAATAATTTCCTAATTCTAACTAATGCACAGTGGACGTAGATTTGAGTTAGAGAAGTGGGATCCTGTAGAACAATGGAACATACAACTGAGGAACTTGGATGGATCATAGTGACACATACCACACCTGAGGATGTCTGACAATAAAAAAAACTGTTCATACTATATTTGAATACTTAAAGAAATGCAATTGTATCAAACATTTAATTCCTCCATATCACCCTTTTAATTCAGAGTTGAAAGATCCATCTGTATTTTGAAGGAATCGTTGAAAATATAAGTTTTCCAAAATTAATCCAATTTGACAATGAGTTGTCCAATGGGTTGTTTAATATCTTGTTCAAATATCACATGCTACAACAAATTTCACATAAGCAGAGCCCTTGATGAGTCATAGACTTCAAATGCTGCTGGGTTTAGTGAGTCCTAGCTCACAAGAGAGTGAAAAGGCAGTATTTGAAACAAAACTCACAGGAAGAAAGAATGGAAACAAAAGAGTGCTAAGAAAAAAGACCAAGTATAACAAACAGAAGTGGATATTGGTGAGCTGGTACAAGACATACTTGAATATGCTGAAGAAATATGTGATGATGCATTTATTCCAGAAATGGATATGGGACCAACATCTGAAGAGGAAACCTAAGTCGACAGTCAAAAGGTCACACATTCTTCAGATCAAGAAGTATGCATGCCGTCAGGGACCCAAACACAGTTAAGAAGGTCCAAACACAGTTGAGAAAGCCAGGCAACAGATTGAACCTGTACTGCTGTATGTACATGAAAAATGTCTCACACTTTGTTTCTATGAGGGGAAAACAGTGTTGTATATTTGTATATAGAAACAAGCAAACACTTTAGTGCCCACTGTGTATAGGTTCACAGTATCATAAAAGGTGTAATTCTGTAGTGATGCAGTGTTGAAATGACTGAATTCATAATCCATACACCTGGACTAATAATCCAGGGACCCAAGTTCAAATCTCACTATGGGAGCTGTGGAATAATATTCTGGCTTTAAAACAAGACTTGTCATTAGATGCCATTTCAACCAGTGATGCCCAAGTACTGAAAAAAATTCTAAATAAAATGAAAAGATATTATTGAATGTCAGAGGATCAGAGGCAGTGTCAGCATTCAAGTTCTTGCTCTCGTATCAATTCTATTCCCTCATTTTGCTTCTATGGAAGCCAAGCAGCACGTTAGCCTTGTTAGTAGAAACCATGCTTTGTATGTTATAGCTCACTGTTGACTTCAATTTTTGGACCCTCCTCAACTAACAATGCATCTAGTAGAGAAATTCAATGTAAATCTGGCAACTTGGTCAAAATTTTGGTCTTCGCATTGTAACTAATCTTTCTTTAGCTACAATCCTTTGATAGTGATCCATGGAACACATGATAACTCCAGTCACCTTGAACTGAAGATCAGTAGTGGTTTCCTTTGGAAGAGAGAATAGCTCAACATGCAAGAGGATGAGGTCTCAGTTTTGGACAGTTATCTACAGTGATTGATATGCTTCTACCCTTGAGCTCTCAGTTTTTCCTATCAGAGATCAAATGCAGTTCTCAAAAATTGTAGAAATCACCCGAAGTTATTAAATGAAGTGGTAGATCATTGCTCCAGGAAGTCTTAAACACTTTTACAACATCAGATGTGATAACTGCTCAGATTCATTCCTATTGGTGCCTAGTAAAAGGATTATGTGTTTTTTGCTCGGTTTCCTATTCATTTATTTCCTGTTGCTAGAAGTGTCAGACCCCATGGGCAGATGCTTCCCGAAAAGTTCCGTTTTACTGAGATAGAACACATGACAATGTCAGCATTATGAAGTAATGCAGGAAGAGTTGATGAAAGCTTCAGGTGTGACATCCCCTGACTTCTCGAACCATTGTCTCAAGGTGACAGCAGGAACCTCTTCCCAATTCATTATAGCTTGACTGTGATTGTTAAACCTGATTTCTTAAGCCTGTTCTCTGCAGATTATGCTGATAGTTCCCCGATTGACATCATTTCTATTTGTAGTTCAGTCAGTGGCTTTAACCTTTTTAAGAGAGACATAAGAGATTGCAAATGCTGGAATCTGGAGCAACAAACAATCTGCTGGAACTCAGCGGGTCAAGCAGCATCTGTGGGAGGAAAGGAATTGTCAACGTTTCATGTCGAAACCCTACATCAGGACTGCTGACTTTAACTTTTAATCTGTGGCAATAATAGTGATGTGTGCTGGGGGTATTAACAGTTTCCTTGTAAAACTGTACCCCATACCTTAGAAAAAATGGAACAATCTACTTAGGTTCATCTGTGCACAAGTCAATCTATGGTTGGGGCAATCTGTCTTTAAAATGTATACATGCAGTGAAACATCGGTGTTCTGTAGCAAGAGAGAAAAAGCACTACAGGCTGAACAAGTGAGCTTCACATCCAGAGGGAGGCTTGTAGAAAGCGAGAGGATTGTGAATTGGCAGAGAGCTACATTTACCGACAGTTATATAAAGGTAGATTTATATCAGCTGAAAGTTTTCATGAAGTAATTTTTAGAATAGGATTTAGTGACTTTGCCCACTGAGACATCTTAGGAGATTCATTAAAGAGGTTTGGTTGGTTTTTGATTCGGTGTTTCAGCGTATGACACAATTGATCCTGTGAAGTTCTGTACCTATGGGCTGACAGTGGTTTAATAAGTAGATAAAATAACATTGTATTCTAATACTTGAATACTCTGTGCACCCATTGTAACAGTTGTCCAACACAAAGTACCTAAAATAATTAGTCCTTTGTTTATTATCTTTTTCAAATCTCTACATTTAAGCATTGTATTAATTAAAAATTTTCAAATCATACAGATATTTATGATAGCTAAACTCAAACTCCAGTGAATACAAAATATACCAAGCACACCAACATAATATTGTGTATTATGATATTGGTTAACTTGACATTAGAAGAAGTCAAACTTCTCTCAGACATTCTCAGAATGAGAATAATTGTGGCACAAATGTATCTATTGCCTATCCTTGCCTCTGCTGAGAATATGGAGGTGGATAATTTGAATTGCCTCAGTTCGTGTGTCGATTCTGCTCTGACAATGGTGATGGAAATGGAAAATAAGGATAGTCCAGCAGAATGTTTACATACATTCAAGTCTGGGTGGGCACTGGCCTCTTGGAGGGGAACTTGGAGAAGATGGTATTCATGCTGTAATGTATTTATGGGTGATTATTTTGCAGAGATAAAGGTAACTTTCCCCTTTTCCTGGCCCTTGTCCACTACTCCATGTGAAGTTAGTCATACACCTAGCTTAACATGAGATCTTTCTAAACAGACTTCTGTGAGCATCATTCAAATAAAATATCTGACAGTTCCAGTTGACAAGGACAAACAGACCAATTTTTAATTGTGATGCACCTCCCTTCAAATCTGCTTGTTCCAACATCAAAAGCTTTCCTGAATTTTACATCTTTTGTTCACCCAGAATTTTTAAATCTTGGATTTGTTGAACTATTATTGGCATTTACCATGCTTAAAGAGTCGTGCTTTGTTTTTATTCCAAAGTAGCTTTTGTTTCATGTTAGAACCGCTCAGCTCCTTCTTCCATTCCCACAGGATGGTCTGTAATGAAATTCACTTCCTGACATGTTAGAGCAAATGAACATTTCTCAAAAAGTTTTGTTAAATTAACAGAAACCAGCTATGCAAACAAAAATGTCAGTCATAGTACTAGTGGGTATTGCTGCAGTCAGATCATATTCATTTCCAAAGATCTCCAGATCAGGAAAGTGTCAAACAGTTTGTGGAAATCTCAAGAATTGTTCAAATTTTGCATCAACTTGGATGCGTGGTCTGACAAAGACCCTTATATTATTTCCATCTAAAATAATATTGCTATCGATCAAGTTTTAAAAACATTTTTATTTTGGTTCCTGTTGGAAGCACATCATCACACATAATTCTTGAGATCAGAGAGAGAATGAATTAATAAGATGATGATGGTATAAAAGAATATATTTCCTTATTAGTGTTCTAATGTGGCATATTCATTATTGAGTCTATATAGCAGCAAAGATGAATACAACCTTTTGGAAAGATAGTCGTTTGTTCTCCAGGCTGAATCTCTCCAGGCTGATTCAGATATTCACATAACTTTTCCCTGACTTGGAAATAAAGTGAATAAAATGTAAAATTAGTTTGACATAAGATTTGCATTTTCTAAAATTATTATGGAGTAAATGAAACTGATCAAAAGCACACCAAAATGTTTTAAATTCATGTTATCCTAAACTAAACATAGTCCTTGCTTTCTTTGCTTTCTGTGTTCATGGGACATGTGCTGCCCTAGCTCAGCATGGTCAAAGGCTCACGTTTCGATTTGATGCCTATGACAAATGAGAATAGGTCATCCTGGAGATGGAAGTGGGGGGAATGCAGTTGAGCACAGTGTGGATAGTGGAGCGAGATGATTAATATTAAATCCTAACAGAATATCCTCACCTTGTTCACACCAGCACAAACAGACAAGCTTGTGCAGTGTTGGAGGCCCTTGTCAAAATCGGGTAAGGACTTCTTCGAGGAGCAAGGTTTGAGGTTTGTTGATGTCATTCAGTCCCCATCGTTACTTTAGCCCCAACTACGTGGAGTGAAACTGAATGTGAAGTGTGTGGACTTGGCAGCAACAATCAACAAATATTCTTCCACACGGATGCCTTTTGAAATGTAACTTCTGCACTGCTGTAGTGGACAAAACCCTTCACTGCCCCCATCTATTTCCCACATCTCTGCTCTCACCACCTCTCCCCCTGGATTTCATAAGGTGTCTCTGAAAAGTCTTTCTTCTTGAACCATGGCTTCCCCACTGCCATTGTAGCTAGAGTCGCTGCCTATGTCTCATCTTGTCCTGTAACTGCCCTCACCCCCTCTTTCCCAGAATATAAGATAGACTTGCCCCGGTCCTCACTTTCCACTCCACCATCATCTGAAATCGACAATCATTCGCTGCAGTTTCTGTCAGTTCCAACAGGATTTCATCACCAGATGCATCTTCCCTTCCTCTCGCTTTTGTAGCATTTTGAAGGAACCGTTCCATTCCACCTTCTGTTCGCTCTTCCATTCCCACCAACCACTCCCCATCCCTAAGGCACTTGCCCAGGCAACCACAGCAAATGCAGCACCTGTCCTTTCACCTTTTTCCTTCTGACCATCCAGGGATCCTAACTGTCTCTCCAACTGAAGAAGCAATTCACTTGCACTTCTAGCAAAGTAGAGTGCTTTATTTGGAGTTCGCAATGTGGTCTTTATATTGGAAAAACCAAACACAAGTTGGATGACTGCTTTGCAGAGCACCTGTATTCAATCTGCAAGAGTGACCTGAAGTTGTCTGCAACTTTAATTCTCCCATCCTCTCCCACTCTATTTGCCTGTAGCCTCCTGCACTGTTATAAGTTAGTCCAGCACTAGCTTGAGGAACAACACCCTATCTTTCATTTGGGAACCTTGCAGGCTTCCGGAGTCAATATTGAATTCTCCAATGGCTGATAATTTACTTTCTCTGTCTATGTCAGAACTGGCTATTTCTGCTGTAAGTCATTCATCTGTGATTCTGGCTCAGTTATCTTCCTTCTCCATTAGCACACCCTGGCCTGCTATTTCCAATGTATCACACTTCTTTGTCACCTTCCAACCACTCCATTAACAATTCACCAACGAGGCAACCCCAGCTTCAACCTGTCACAGATAATCCCTTTTTACTATCCAACCCTTCTCTCATTTTCTGTCCAAATTAAAAACTAACTTTTTTCCTCTCTTTCCCATTTCTGTTAGTCTTCACAGTAACATGTTAACTCTGTTTTTCTTTCCACAATTTCTGCCTGAGCTGCAGTAGTTCTAGCATTTTCTGTTTTTTTTTTGTTTCAGATTTCCAGCATCTACTGATTTTTTTTTGAGAATTTTACTCCACCAGCCCATCATTCCATAGTATTCCTGTTGAGCTAGAAAGGGAATTGTGCCTGGACTGTGAAGCTCATGAATTAAAATAATTATTGAGCCAGAATGAACCTACTGTTTTCCCTGCCACCTCTCAGCTG
>JARFYF010000112.1:68315087-68329751 GCA_030265395.1 Rhina ancylostomus | reverse complement strand
ACAAATGGAAAAGTTCCCATGCTGCATGGAATGTGCTGCCTGGGGTGGTGGTGAAGGCTGATACATTGGACCAGTTCAAGAGATTGTTAGATAAGCACATGGAGGAATTTAAGAGAGAGGGATATGTGGGAGGAAGGGGTTAGATAGTCTTAGTTTGAAGGGCGGCATAACATGGTGGGCAGAAGGGCCTGTTTTGTGCTGTATTGTTTTATGATTCCCTATCTAAACCATCAACTTCTTTCAAAAACCTGAAAAGTCACAATAACATCAACTTTTATTTTGAGGAATACATATTATGAAAACCTCTAGATTTATTTTCCTTACTATAGATTATTAATTAAATCTGGCTCACTACACATTACTACATTCTATATGGTCTGTGTTCTCATTGGTTCTGCTCTTGTATGGTGTTCAGGAAATTCAATATGATTTTTACTTGAGGTACCCCCTCAACTTTTCTGAAAATTAAAGTCTCCAACTAAAATATTTTTACTTTATTTGCAATCTCTGAATAAAGTAATGCAGCTACTTCAGTAATGATAACAGGGCCTTCAGATGTCCCATTTACAGTTAAGAACTATCTTATTCATCAGTTTTAAGTATGTTTCTTCACTGATTGCTTCTCCTTCCTACATGCTCTCTTACTAAGGTTGCAATAGTGTATATAATCAATAAAGCCTCCCTTCACCCCATTCCACTTTCTCTGTTCTATCTAAAGGCATTATAATCTGGAATATTTAATATCTAATCATGACCATCTTGCAGGAATTAATTATAGCCTACATCCCAAAATCTCGAAACTGCATTTGAGTTCCTAATTCACTGTAGTGTATCTTATAAATTGTCCTACAGCCTTGAAGCTGCTTTTCTCATGACATATGTTTCTTAATTGTCACTTCTGTTGTTGCTACTTTAATGTTGTCTAATGTTTAGTAAGTTGGTTGCATTCCATTATTGTGTAAGTAACTGTCAGGATAAGACTACTGAATTCATCAAAATCTACTAGATTTTACTTCTGTGAGTAAGTAATGCTTTAGGAGAGTGACCAATAATCATGTAAACATACTCAGACATTTTGATCTAAAACAGTAGACCAGAAATTCATCCACATAACACTGTATTCTTCTACGAATAAGAATTGACTTAACCTGGAATGAAATGTCATTAAAATTATTTCCACACTGCTTTTGCAGTTCTTTGGACACATTACTGAGCTCTTCCCTTGGACTCCTGGTGTGATTTCTGTGTCAGTTGCACAGGGGGTTACACCACTTCCTTGCCAATGCTCGTTTTGAAGAAGTATAGAGGAACTTTGATATAGCTGTTCCAGAAAAGACTCCAAGGACAACAGGCCAGATTAGGACTCCTGTAAGTTATCATTTTCAGCTTTCTGCCACACCTCCCCCAACTCTGCCGCAACCTCCCAATGTCCATCAATTTTGCTTTCAGGCCCCAATTTCTGCATTAAGACCTCTCCCCAAACCCCTATCCCATCAGTAACCTTCCTTACTGACTCAACACCCATCCTCCAGCTGATGCCCATCTCCCAACTAAGCTCCCCTCTTCCAGCCCTTCACGCTGACTATATCATGATCCCGAGCAGAAAAGTGCAATGCTCATTCAGTAGTGCCTGAGATCCCGGCCTATGGGCACTTTTAAAATTTGCAGTAGGAGCCCGCCACTGAGAGGATCATTGGTTCCCTGCTGTAACATCCACCTAGTACACCCATATAGCTCATTAAAATATATAGGTCAGTGGATATATTGGATGTGATGAAATGGACTAAACACTGATGTAACCATTTTCACTGTTGAAAAATTGCTTATGAGAATTTGTTGTACAAGCTCATAGTGCTCAGCAAAAGCTTTCAAAATTTAAATTGGCATAAGGGATGTAGAGTACAATTTTGAAATTAATGAAGGATTTTTCTCTATTTTTCTGTTCTTTTCTTGAAGTCACTTAAGTTAAATTCTAATGATACAGAGATCCCACAGTTTGGATATTTTCCAGGGGAGTAATGGAAGGATGTCACGTGAATGAGTTTAAGCCAGGATACCATTGGGGTTAGCAGAAATGCAGGGTCGGGTAGATTGCTTGGGAATCTGCAGCCATTCTACTATTACATTCATTATCAGTTGCACCATATTCAGTTCTGCCCTTATCTTTTGTAACTAATGATAATTATAGACATGGTGCATTTGTGCAGGTACTCTGGAGTGTCTATGAAGACAGTCCATTCTATTCAGGCAGCATAACATCCTGTAGGCTGTAATATTAAGCTTGTTTTATTTCTCTGTAAGAAGCTAAACAGCATTTGATGCATTTTGCAGTCTGTCTGATTGCAGCACTATTAATTTAATGTAAAATGCACTAAACAAGGTGTCAAATTGGTCCATATTATCAATGGTCCTAAATATAAACTGCAAACTATTGTACAAAAAAATGAATAAAGCTTCGACTAGACGCTAGACCGCTCCCACTGCTCCTCGAACTATACCAGAAAAACAAGGGACTGTAGATGCTGGAATATCTAGATGAAAAACGCTATGATGTTGGAGGAACTCAGCAGACCAGGCAGCATCTGTGGAGCAAAGCAGGCAGTCAGCATTTTGGGTCAGGACCCTTCTTCAGAACTGAAGATAGGAAAAGGGGAAGCCCAATATATAGGAGGGAAAAGCAGAGTAGTGATTGATGGACAAAAGAAGGGAGGCGGGGTGGGCACAAAGTGTTGATAGGAAGGTTGTGCCTACCCCACCTCCCCACTTTTGTCCATCAATCACTACTCTGCTTTTCCCTCCTATGTATTGGGCTTCCCCTTTTCCTATCTTCAGTTCTGAAGAAGAGTCCTGACTCAATACGTTGACTGACTGCTTTTCTCCTCAGATGCTGCCTGGTCTGCTGAGTTCCTCCAGCATCATAATGTTTTTCATCTTGAACTGTACCATTTGCACACTTTTAAAATCACCAGAACACCACTTGTTACTTAATTACATGAGTAAGCCAATATCCAAAAAAATTTTATGATGAAACTTTACCTTTAAGTTGGAGAGAACTATGTATCTCTAAATGTATCAAAATCCAAGTAATCAAATGCTGTGGAGCAGTTAGTTAAAGCATGATTATTATTTTGAATATGATATTGATAAGGAATCTTTGATAACTGCTTTTATGAGTTGCAACTGTTTTTAGTGAGGAAGGTTTATTTTAACACATTTGAGAAAAGTGAATTCCACTAATTATTGCTTCAGCTGTGGGAAATCTGAAAACAGCCATTTATTTGTGTTACCGCTTTGAAACTGATTATTAGGCTTGAATAAATCCCAATGAGAAAAGTCAATTTGTAAATAAAGATAATTAAGATGGAGGTGGGAAACTTAAATTATTGTGGAAGATGTTTTCCACACCTGTTACATTTCTTCTCGTGGTTGACGACAAGTTGTGCATTCAGTGAAAGCTAGGTGAAAGCAGTCTATGACTGCCTGAACCATCAGGAAGCTGGCAATTAGAGTCATAGAGCAAAACAGGACTTATACAGGCCCTTCAGCCCAACCAGTCCATGCCAACCACAGTGCCCACCCAATTTCCTATGTTCGGCCCATATTCCTCTAAGCCCCATGCCTCCACGTACCTATCCAAGTACTGCTTAAATGATACTATTGTACCTGTCTCAGCAACTCCCTCTGGCAGCTTATTCCATATACCCACCACCCTCTGCATAGAAAAAGTTGCCCTTCAGGTCCCTTTTAAATCTTTCCCCTCTGACCCCAAACCTATGCCCCCTAGCTTTGGACTTCCCTACTCTGGGATAAAGACTGTTACCCTATCTATGCCTCTCAGAATTTAAAACACTTCAATAAGGTTGCCCCTCATTCTCCTACATTACAAGGAATAAAGAACTATCCTGGCCAACCTCTCTCTATACCTCAGGCCCTCCAATCCTGGCAACATCCTCATAAATCTTTTCTGCAAATCATTTCTGACAAATCTGCATGAATGCTCAGCTTCATTATGTCTCCCAGAGGAAAAGTAAATAAAGACTCTTTCTTGAATTGAAATTTCCCTAATGTAGCAGTCTATAGGAAACAGAAATGTGGCATAGATCAGTTGCCACTGTCGGGAATGATCTGAAGCCCAAGAAGTTCAGGGTGATGGTGACCTTGACCTCCATAGACAGAACAATCCAGGCATGGGTGTGTGGCAGAAGGTTGCAGATCTCTGTCTCCAATGATTATGAAGAGTTAGCTTCCGTATACATTGCTCCTCAGAGAGCAAAAGATAGAGTCTTTGGACATGGGTCCTTCTTCCCCTTCTCCTTTGGTTCTTGCCCTGGCTCTGTTGCTAATCCGTAGCTGCGTCTTGTGTAGAACACTCAGTGGGATTACCACATAGAGACCAAAGATGAGATCCAGATAAGTGGCAGGGCACGTCACCCAATGTCACTGCAAATAGCAAAAGACCACTGAATCAGACAGCCCTCCTAAAAATTCTGCAGCAGACCATAGTGGTGAAAACTAATTGCGTGAGTATCCCTTTAAGTTTCACAGATGCAGTGAATGGCATTGTACAAGGAATGACTACTCTGTGTGTGTTCTACGCATCAAATGTCTGACGTGTGCCAGTGCACTTTGCAGCAGAGAGTGCAGGGCCTAATTTCCCAAGCTACACATTTGTCACTTAATGCATGGTTAATTATCAATTTTCAATTACACAATACTAAAGTGGCTGTACCAGGCAATGTACTTTTAAGCAAAAGTTATTTAAACAAATGTATTTCCTGACTTTTTTTTCAATGTATTTGAAAACCTAAATTAAGCATTATCTCTAGATCGTGTCTGAGAGTAATTACAGGAGCTATGTAATAGTCTTTGCGGAAACATAAGTATCTGGAAATTTGACACTGTCACTCCTGTAAAAGCTTGTGTGAATTTGGAGTCAGTAAACTATATACTACATTGAGTCTTGCATTGCAAATCTATGTTTTAATCACAAAAAGGCAGCACTATTTTACTTGAACAAAATTAAAGTTTACTATGAAACCAAAAATATGCTAAATTAAATCACTAAATTAGGCTGTTTAGCTCTCTGCTACTGAAACTGTGCCAGATGTGGGAAGTATCTCCACAAGACTCGCTAAAGATTTTATCATGTTGAACACCCAACTTTGTTATTTTTCTAATTAAAGCAAATTCTGGACAACCATATTATTGACTGAGCAGTACATAAGCAATTCAATTGTAAAGTTCTGAGAAATGAAGGACAGGTAATATCAAGTTAAATACGTTATATTTCTTGTTACTGATAGACCTGGGTCACTAAGGCCAGAAACTGCTAAACACTTTCTGTAGTACTTGCATCTTTGTTAATGGCTTCTCCATCTGGAACTCTAACTAAAGTCTCTGTTATTGCAATCTCTAATTACCTGAGCAGGCAAGTACAGATCCTGCTACTTGTACATGAAGTCACCACAGTAACAACATTAGTGTATCATGTGAACATTAGCATTGCTGCACCACACTAACACAACTATATGAATCAATAACCAGTGAATATTTAAAGGTGAGCTGCAGATTATGGATGCTATAATGCTGATCATTAAAGCAGCTGCTGTATTATTCCTTACATTGCTCAACAGTGAGTATAAAATGATTACTATGCAACCAATAGCATTAATGTCATAAGTAACATCTTGAACTGCTCCAAGAAAGCTTTTTCCAGCATCTAAGAATATAAGAAGTAGGAGTAGGGGAGAAAATCATTTGGCCCTTCGAAGCTGCTTGCATTCCTAAACTGGATCCAAGTAATATTTCATATTCTAATTGGTAATCTCTGTTTTCTAATCTGTCTGTCACTCTTGTTGCTTGAATTTAATGATATTGCTGTGGTCATTGAACAAAGGCATTTTAAGGACATTGTTTTAGCAGTCCATCAGCCAAACCTAACTGCTTTCTTTTTGCAGAAACATATCTTATTTATTGGGCTAGCTTCACTGTCTTTTTTGGGAAATAGAGCCAATAACTTCAATACCCATTGGTTGGAAAGATATTGGCTGATTTCCCATTTCATTTGTCTTGAGGAAATATAATATTCTGACTTTCAAAAAACAGCATGAAATCCACCTTGAACCATTTCTCAGTAGTTCAACTCTCAGCAGTCATTCAAATAATCTGTAAGGTTTTATAAATTCAGGATCCCCCCATTTTCTGTTGGATTTGGACTCACTTCATCCAAGTCTGAAACTACTTTTATTGGTTACTTTCCTCCCTTAAATCCACAGGTTGAATCACTTGCCCTTTACCATTTAATTTAACCTGTCATCAATCTGAACCTCTTGACCTTTGGTGGTATATGCAATTTGGTATTTGGCCCTTGAGCTCCTCCACACCCCCCCCCAAAAAAAATTATACTTCACAGAAGCAGAATTATCATACTTGTGCATCTTGTAACAATGGTAGTGTTTTAAGAAAGATTGTACAAGCTTCAAAATACTGCTTTATCATTGCTGCATATTTTCTGAACAGTAGCAGAGTTTCCACAGGTAAGAAGTAGGTAAAATGAAAACTGAGATGCCGTTTTCCATGCTGAATTATTTCTCCCATCTGAAACCCTCAACTGATGGCTTCCCTGCTTCTTACTTCCCCATTTTCAACCTCCCTCCCATGGTGTGGGAATAATGTATGACAGGGAGACTAGCTGGGAGTTAACTTTTTAGTGGTAGGCACAGTTTGTGCAGTGGTTAGTGTAATGCTATTACAGTGCCACCAACCCAGGTTCAATTCTGGCCATTGTCTGTAAGGAATTTGTTTGTTCTCCCTGTGACTGCATGGGTTTCCTCTGGGTGCTCCGGTTTCCTCCCACATTCCAAAAGACATATGGGTTAGGAAGTTGTGGACATGCTATATTTGCCGCCGGAAGCATGGCGACACTTTTGGGCTGCCCCCAAAGCATTCTAGGCAAAGATGCATTTCACTGTGTGTTTTGATGTACATGTGACTAATAAAGAAACCTTATCTTGTCTTATACATTGAATCCACCTAAGGAGATGAATGAAGATATATTTCCAGAGGGAGAATAAGAATTTAAAGACCACATCAAAGCTTTATGAGTATTCATACTAAAGTCTGAAAGAATCATAAGGCAATGTGAAGGGATCAAATACATCAGATATGTATCACACATAATTGGTGCACTCGAGTAATGGCAGGTCATTGTGACATGGGTGAGATCATTGAGCTTTTCTCCTACTGCTTTCAGGCCTTTAGTGCTGTAGAATGAGGCCTCAACTTTAGGTTACTCACCTTAGCTCTCTGGAGTCTACTTTTCTGAGCTCTGTTTAATTTTTATCTCTTTATTCCCATCCTGTCATATAAACAATTGAACCACACCAATGTGAAGAAATACGGATCCTAATAAAGATTTCATAGAACCCTCAGGAAGGCAACCAATGGAAAAGCTGTAGTTTTCTTTAATCATGCCATTGAAGTTATTTTACCAGCAGTTATATATCTGATCCAGCTAAATGAATAGCTGCAAAAGTAATGTGTTTAAAATAATAAGGTTTTTAAAAAACCATAACTTCCTTGGAAGCACTAACAATTCTCATTAATCTTCCTCTGTGGTATTCCATGTTCCTATGCCATTGCTTCTTTCCAGGGGACTCCTAACTTACTTTTGCTACCCACCCCTGACTTCTTTCTTTTCCTATTGTTCTTGCTTCTTTGCTAGATATTTTGTGTGAAGTGAGGAATTGTGCTCACTGTAATTTGGGATGAAGTTCAGCCCAGCAGTGTATGCTTTCTTGTCTTTCCCTGATGCCTACATTGTGGACTGAACTGTGGCTTTGTCATGAAATTTGATGGGCTAGAATTAAAATGGTGCTGTCTAGGAACACATGCCCTTTTCTTTGAGTGTGTGTGGATTTTCACGTTTGCACTTCTTTCAAACATTTGTATGCTTTGCTGTTACCAATTGTTATGTTTTACCTATTAACATAATAATAACATAAGTGATTCCGAAGTCATGCACGGTTGCTGTAACTATCTTGCATTGACTGATATCAATCCTAATGCCTCAAAGAAGAAGACCACTGGAATCCATCTGCTAGTTGTGCACCATGCGGAGAGCTCTGAGCAGCCACGCCAGAGATTGGGCAACCATTTCACCGAAGCAGACCTGGAAAGCTTGGTGAAAAAGGTAAGCACTTTCAGGGAAGTTCCCAATGGCAGAAATGATGTGCAAGCAGGAAGAAACAGCTATTGGAGATAAATGTCTTATAGTGAAGTCCTGAGAACTCAGTCCCAGTGCCACAAGAACAAGGCCAGTGAAAAGGCAACAAATCACCTCTGCCGACATGTCCACATTCACACTGAAATAGCACCACTCCAACACTCATTCACACACTTCCAACTACTTAGTCATTGTAGAAATATCATACATGCCCTTTGAAATATGCAAACACTCTTCTCTCTCCCTTGCAACAAAAGGAAGCTTGCAAAGTAAGACTGAACCAGCAGACTAGAGAGGGTCTCAGCTGTGCCCATGGCCGCAGTTATTTGGACAGAAGGCTAACAAAGGCGTGGCTAGCACACAGCCGGAGATTCTTGAAGGGGATAGTTTGCTCATACCCAATCCTCCTCATCATGTTTCATCTCCATGTCGTTCTGCAAACTATTCTGCTTTACACAAGTGGGATGTTTCAAGTGTGACCCTTTTCCCTGTCTCTCTCTCCTCACTGTGACTGCAATATTGCACCAGGCAAGAAGCACCACTCATACAAGCCCAGGCTGCAAGAGTTTTAGGAGTCAGAACACTAAGAAAACAGCTCACCACTGATTCTGATAATTGTTTAGAGCACTTCACATGCAACAGAAAGTGTTTTAGAAACAAAATCCACACCTGTTGAATCACCAGCCACAAGTTGACTGCATCTAGGAAGACATATGCCTGCTCGCTAAAGGCTGTGGCTGCATATTTTACCCTGAATTCTCAGGTCACCATACCTGTCAGGCAGCCCACAGGTGGACTGACTTGGACATTTATCTGGCCTGCCTGAAAGCTTGCCTTGGAATTCCAATGATCCAACCACCAGCAGGCTGTGAGGTCAGCTGATGCTCTACCCTGACAAGTGGCAGTAGCTCCATGTGAATCTGCTGGCCTCTCTTGGGATGACAACATTCAGGTCCCACCAGTATTCCAATGGTTCCCTTGCAGTTGCCTATCAGCTGCCATTCATGGCAGGATAGTGTAGTCTGAAACCAAGCCAACTAGGCCCCAAAGTACTGATAGACAGTTATCACAGCCACCTGTTACCTCTCCACTTCAAGTGAGGAACCATCAACTAGCCTGGCTGCACCCACTGTAGCAGAACAACAACAATGTGGCGGACAGACACAAAATGGTTTTATTCTTGAATGCAAGCATAAATACACTTGGTATTTTGAATTGCATTTCCAGCTTTGCTGGTTTGTTCAGAGAGGGGAATTCAGTAGTAAGGGAATAGCAACATGTAAACAGTGGCACTATTCATTATCACTTTTGGGCAATGGGCATTGTTGGAAGCTTAGCATTTATTTGTCCTCTCTTTCAACCATGGAGAATGATGAGAAACTGCTTCCATGCTCATGGTAATGTTCAGTCTGAGCAAAATTGTCAATGCTTTCAGAGCTCTGTGCATAAACATGTTATGCACATGAAAGCATGCATTTTAAAGTTACATGATGCATAATCAATTGCATCGCACTTAGAAACCATGTGCTATGCAATTGAATTTCTAGGTCACCGTTCTTTTGCCTTGGTGAACTCTGATTAGCGGTAGTCCAAGCAGAAGGGGATGAAGATTTTCTTCTTTCACTATGACCTCTGACAGTGATTAACAGGCATAAGCTAATGGAAACTGGCAACCTGATCTGTATGCAATTTGTGATTCACTGCTCCATGCATATACCTACTTTAAAAATCCCTGAACTCTTGCCAACATTTAGCAGCAGTTTTTCTCAATGCTGGGTGAAGTTCAAAGCCTTTGGAATATGTTTAAAGGTGAGCATATCTAACTATTGAGGGAAAGTTTTTTTAATATATTAAGAAAAAGTCAGATACATGCAATCAGGCACTGAGGCTCTTGTTTTTCTTAAATAATTATATTCTTGTTTTATTTTCACAGAATTTGGGAGCCTCTTCATTGACAATATATTAGCAGCACAACTCTTTAATATAATAAAGTGAAGCATTTTATTTTAATAATTATTTCTATGCTTTTTTTTACAATACAGATTAATTTGCACAACACTATCTTTATAAGACTGAACATTTTAACGCCTCAAGCTACAAGAGAAAAGCAGTGCTCCAAAGAGCCAAGCATATATTTATAATTTAGTAACAAAAAAATTAAAGTATTTACAGAATATCTTATGAAGAATTAGAATCTTCCTTGGCCCTACAGAACAATAACACATTTTCCAAATTTAATACACAAGAATCAGCACAGATTTTTGCATGTTTTCTTTTGTTAAACACCCTGAGATAGTTGAGTTCTCCCAAAGGAGACAACTGTGTTGTGTTAAGATAAAAATCGACATGGACAGATCCTCAAATCACATGTTGCACAGTGCAAAGTGTCTGACAAGGTCACAGGTCAGCTATGTGAACGAGGGCTTGTTCCTTCGCCTTTCATTGCAGACACTAAGATGCTTGTAAATGGATATGATGCTATGGTGAGGCTTGGGTGCTTCACTTCTAGGGATGTCCTGGGTTCCCTTGAGGTTTCAAAAAGGTAGAGATGAGCTTCAAAGGAGAGAGAATTAAAGGTGTTCCTGGAAAAAAGACAAAAGGAAAATAAAATGTTTAATGAACTGAAGGATACCAATTACATTGCAATAGCAAATGAATGTACAAAACAAGACACTTCTCATTTTTCATTCTTTCCCCACTTTATGTTTTTATATACTGAATGTGACAACTCATTTCACATGATTTGGGAAGAGTTCATTTGGCCCATCAAGTCCATTCCAAATCTTAGAGCATTCCCATCAGTCCTATTTGCCCACTTATTCCCCTGTAAAACTATTCTCTTTCTCATGCCAATGAACTTCCCCCAGTTTTCTTGTCCCCCACACAACCAGGGGCTATTTAAGGTTGCTGATTAACATAGCTTTGTATTCAAACCACTTCACATTGAAAAATCTTTAATTTTGAAGAACATAGATTTTTTATTTTTCAATAAAGTAGAAAATTAGAACCGAAGATTGACTTTATGTTAACTAAAGATGCATCTTGTATGATAAAGGAAAAAGTCTAGTCAGTAAAGCAACTGGGTAAATGTTATAATTCTAAATTCAATGCACCGCGTTGTTTGCTAGGAGCACTTGTTGAGAATTTGAATGAAGAGATCAGTAGGCTCCATATGTTTTTTCCATTCGTTATGAATTAAGGTGAGTCAAATGGCCTTTATTATCCATTTTTATTGTGTGACCTCAGGGTAGATTTTACAAATTGTGCTTTTGGCTTTAATGTTATGAACACAAATGTGTACACTTTGCCCTGAGATTGCAATATTATCTATATGAAAGCCATCTTTTTTTTTTAAACCCAATACCATCTCATCCATCAAGGAAACAAAACTATAGTTCCCCATTGAAAATTATTTCTTTTACTTCTTGTCTCCCCATGCTGAGTTGCATTTCCTATCTGACAGAGTATACATTGACATTTATGGTCCATTTGAGCCTTATTTCTCCAGCATAGTGTATGTATGGAAAGTATCTTTAAGAACTGGTTTGTAGTTGCGCACTATCCTCCTCACCATCGCATGTGGTAGCACCAGAATCTTTACAGGTAAGGTCACCCCAAGACCCAAAATAGGATTCCAACTTGCTTGAAAGGACTATATATAAGCAAATATATAAGCCCAGAATTACTCAAATCTCAGGTGAAACTCCAAAGTCTCCAGATAGTGTGTTCTAGCCTCTAACCACTGAGTAAAGGAATTTCTCTTTCGTGGCTTTAAATGCAAACTTTCACACAGTGCCAACCACATAGCTGTTCCTCCTCTTGCACACTAGCCTAATGTCTGGGGCTAGAAATTGTTCTGTACCTCAAAAGATACATTAATCCAACAATGTGCAATGGAACAGTGTGTGGTTTATGTCTGGGCACCAAGGCACAGTACTCTATTGTGCACAAAGCAAAAGGGACTGAACAATATCAACCTTGCAAACTTTGTGCACACAAAGGCCACCCCTCTGCTACTGTGGCATTAGTGTACGAATTCAAAGAGGTGTTAGAAAGATGGTCATAGTGAAAGGACATCACAGGGAAACTGCAAGAATCCAGTTGAGTATGTGGGAGGGGGGGGGTTGGGGGGGGGTAGGGAAGATGTTCATACTTGATTGGGGAGAGACAGAGTTCACAATAAATTGTTGGGATGGAAGGTCATGGATACAATCAGCAGTGATGAGGAACAAAAAGGAGACCTGCACTGAGGAATGAGATGTGATTGCAGGAAGGAAATGATATCAATGCCAGGTGATTTGAGATCTTAACAGTGGACTTGCCTGCAAGAGGGTTCATATACTGAACTTCATGGCTACAGACCAGGTAAATCAGCCCCTGTTTAAATTACCTGAAACATGCCTAACATATTGCAAAATCCTGCTTCTGCACAATTTGCCGCTGCCATTTGTAGGTCACACATACAAACACAATTTTCAGAGAGAGAATTTCAAATGCCATTTGATACTCTAACACACATCTGGGAGCTTCTATGCTTAAACATATGCTAAGAGGATTCAAAAGGAACCTGCTATCATGCAAGTACCCAATCAGATTAGCAACTAAGTTTCTGATAAAGGTCTTTTTGAAAGTGCAAAGTTGTTCCATATACAGAGGAATATCTTGGGCTCTGTTTGTTATCAGCTAACCCCCTGGCCATAAAACCATGCTGTACACTTCCGAGCAGCCACCATGTAACATGACCCTATCAACATCAATGTTTGGAGTTCTGGGTGTGCCTACATACAACATTCCCTATTGACTCAGTCAGATAAAGCTGCAAAGCATCTTTTTGACGAATGTAAATTTAAATTGATGATAAAAAGGATGTACATCCTTGGGTCAATGATAGATACAGTAACTTGTACTGCTGAAATCTGAAAAAAAAAAGGAGAAAGCAAGGGAAGGGCAGAAGGTTTAAAGTTCTGATTATAACATCTTTTTGACAATAAAAGTTAAGGCAGATTTTGATCTTCACAAGGCAGTAAATTTCCTACCCTTGCATTGAATCTGCCAGGTTTTATCCCATTAATCTCAACTGAGGAGTTTGATGAAGAATCATCTGTGCCAAGTTACCTCCTAATCAGGAAGATTAAAACCTACCACACTATGCCTGTAGTACTAACAGGTGAAAAATAGACTTTCATATTAAAGTATAAATAATAGTACAGAAAGTCCCCGGGTTATGAACGAGTTCTGTTTTAGAGACTGTTCGTAACCAGATTTTGTGCACAACTTGGAAGTGTCTGAGCATGCACACTAGGCCCAGGGGTTGCGACCACGCTGGGCCCCAGCCGCACATGCGCACTTGGGCTGGGGGTTCCCCGGCTGCACATGTGCACTTGGCCCAGAGACCCACGAAGGCCCGTAAGTATGGATGTTCGTAAATCGGGCGTTCATAAGGCGGGGACTGCCGGTATGTTCAAGGATAGATACCCCATTGCCTTTTAGACTGATCTACATGTAGGCAAAGGGATGCCTCGCTGAATAGTCTCGATAATTGGCAATATACAAACTTAGTTATTCTGAAAGTTGTCAACACTTTCTGAAGCAGAACAGTTAACATGAAAGAACTGCTAACAGTTTAAGATTGAGTCAAAGTATATCACCAAATCTTCCATTAAGTAAAATCAGTTTTTGTTCTGGCAAATTTAGCAGTCAGATTCTTGACTCTCATCCAAACAGACACATTGAAGATTCAGGCCTGCCTGTGCTGATCCTGACTGTTAAACTTAGCAAGTTAAACCAAACTCTCAGTCTGCTTGCCAGGTAAAAGTGCTGCCTATAAAAATTAAAGTTGTCTAGCAATCTGGATCAGGCCTCCCTCCTACTAGTCAAAGATCGACGATCAATTTGGGAATCAGCTGCCAGTAATGATTATGCCAGGAGAAAAAGAGGGAAAAAATTGAAAGCATCTGTATGATAACAAGTTTTACAGTAAGATATCAAAATAGGTGGGAAAACAAGTCCTTAAAACATTGACATCTAATTTGGTATCTTGCCAGGCAATTAATTCAATCAAGTGGTTTAGAACCCTCAGACCTGTTTGTTATGTTCCCTACAATATCTTACTTAAATAACTGTTTAAAAGATGGGAAACTAAATCCAATTTTTTTTAAACTTTGTTGGTGATTAAGTAATCTGGAAAATATCTGCAAAGTTTATTTTCGATAGTGTTCTGCAGCTGATTTTTTTTTACACAGTACTTTGTACGAAAGTGGCATTTATCCTGCTGAATTATTCCATTGTCCCACTTTACAGCCTACATTATAAACTATTAGGAACTCAATGTAAACCTAACTAAGAATACAGATAACAAAGTGAAAGAACAATGATCTAATTCTTGCATAAGTGAAGAGACTTCCATGACTCTACCCAGATTTGATTTGTTCCTCAGTTGG
>JARFYF010000112.1:68287358-68298195 GCA_030265395.1 Rhina ancylostomus | reverse complement strand
CTTATTATCATAAGTAGTTATTAATAAAGTAGTTTTTAACATTTATACATGTCTCGGTGTGTTTCTTTTGTTGCTGGAACGTAACACTGCATTGACTAAATGTTCTTAAACAATAGAATCTGATGGTAGATTCCAGCTCATTTAACCCTGTGTATTATTTGCAGCCTATTTCATTTCAAGGGCCATAATTACTAAAAACTAATCCCATCCTTAAATAAACCCCACAAACACAACTAGAAATTGGCAAGTTTTCACCTCCTGGCCCCATTCTAGCAACAACCTAAAGACTAAACTACATGGCTAAGTTACTCCCTGTATAAACATTAAGCCATTGGGACATGCTACTACCCTACTTTAGTTTCCATATACAGTGCTTCTGACATTCAAACTTTGATCAATAAATCCTAGTGTTTGATTTGGCTGGTACCAGCATGATAAGGCCTGTTAAAATCGTAATTGCAAAGACTATCTTTTGTAGTTAACCCATTATCATTGACTGCACAAACTGCATGCACTCCTTGTTTAAAAAAGGATCTAGAAATAAATGAATGATCCTCACTCTACAACTGTGGTACCAAACCACACCCACAGGTTCAATGTTTAGACCTAATGAACTGCTTCCTATAATTAGCGAGTTCTTGTAAAGGATATGAATAACATAAGCAAGATCCTCTGAGGATATTAAAAGTCAAAACATGCCACATTTAAGGTGAAACAAAGTTATAAAACAAATGTTAAGCCTTGTTGAACACAAATGAAAAATATTGCTGCAATTCAGAGTACTTCTCAGTATTCCCTGAAAAGTCATCTTCATTTTTAGAAATTGAAATGCAAACATATCTGCAAATAACTAGGACATAGGGCCAGAGACTAAACAATGTACAACTGGAAGGATGCATCAGGTCATCTACACTTGACATCAATGATGTCATCTGCACTTCTGATTTAAGTGTAGCACAAATTAAACTATTAATAAGTTACATGAATAGTTTAAGATTATACGGAAAATAGATCATCTCGATCAGCCAAGCAGGAACTATTTAATTCACCTAGATGCACAAATCTACTCACTGGTTCCCACACAATGAATCATTTTTGGATTCTTGATATTCAGGTGTTCCTCAGTTGATTGTGTAATCTATGGATTCATGGCATTTGGTGCCTTTACTACAGCAGTTGAGTTATATCAACCAAGTTGGAAGCCAGTAGCCGTAATAATTACAGGTTCAATTAGTTCCTCATTACCAAATTGTTATTCACAAAGACACAGGCAAGTGTAGTTATAGCTGGAACTTGGCAAGATGCAAGTTAAAACCAAGTAGTGTCCCTAGATATGACCCTCAACCCTTTGGATATCCAGGAGCCTCAAACATATTCAAATCAGGTTTTTCTCCCAATGAAGATCCTGAGGCAAATCTAACCATCTTGTATTTGGAATATCTTTTCTGACACAAACCTGCTGGAACAGCAGTGGAGGGTTCCAGAGATGAGTACAAATCTCCCCAGCAGTGCAAGGAGTAAAGGAATGCATTTTTGGATCCAGTTAAGGGAAGCTTTGGCTTTATAAAATTAAGCATTGCTTTCTACACCTTTTAAAGGAGCCCTTGAATTTCACCCTGTAACTTCGCCGAGTACAGGTGGGTGGGGAAGCTGGATGGTGACTCTTAAGGGTGCAGCCATTTAAATAGCTTTCCAAGGAAATTTGATAGCAGGTGATCTTAATATTTCACACAACACTTTGAATCTTCATGAATGTGTCTGCCCTATTCAGAGATCAGTACATTTCTTTACTGATCATTTATCAGCTCAAACAATCTAATCTCCATGCCTTACCTGGTACTCTTTCATTCTCACCTAGTAGCTTTCAAAAAAAACTATGGCTCTCCCTTGGCCACCCCCCCCCCAAAAAATCACTAATTGGGAAAACTCATTTCCTTTTATATAATGAAATCAAAGAATAAAGCAAAACGGGAAAGAGACAAGCTTTAATTGAAACAGATCAATTGTGATCATAAATTGTACAAGCTACAACTTTTACAAGGGTTTCAGCAATGAAATTAACAATCCAAAGTGATGAGAGCACACAAATCAAGAAGGTTTCAGGGTTTATTCCAAGTTTATGCTGGTCTCCTACAAATTGGAAGCTGTTGATGTATTTGGCTTTGGTACCTCTGATCAAGATACAAGACAGCAGATTACACTGGGATTACGATTGCTCTTTGGCGACTCCTGCTGGTGTACAGATTTTCTTTAAGCAAGCAATTGGGCTCTGAATGGTGCCACAAATGAGCCGTTCAATGGGTCAGTTTGGATTGGCATATTAATAGCCACTTGCATGAGGTATCGAGAACGATTGCCAGCACGCCCAGTGCGAGCAATGGAGGGGGAGAGGAGAAAAAGACAAAAAAATGTTTCAAGAGTTATTGCACAATCCATCAAGAAGCCACAGGTGCATTCAACAATGGACTGGTGAGAGTGCAGCAAAGTCTTAATGGTTTAGATGAGAGTCCTCTGCACATTGCACTCCTCATAAACAATACATGTAGCACAAGTGAGCAGAAATTTCAGCTTGATCAAATCCTATCCAGTAGTCTTGGCTTTTGATTTTAAATTAGTTATAAGAATTTATATTAACTTGCAATGGAAGCAAGTAGCATTATTTGATATTACTCAAGTTTATAGCAATGGAATGTGAAGAATTAACCTGTTCTCATCAAATTAATATGGATTGATGATAGGAGGATAACTTGAGTGAAAGCAGAATATTAAGTACTTAACAGGTTGGGTACCATATGTGGAAAGAGATACAAATTTAATGTTTCATGTTGACAAACTGTCAATCTAAAACATTAACTGTTTTACTCTCCATAAATGCAGCCCAACTTTATTTCCAGAATGCCCCATTTTTATTTCAGATTTCCAAAATCTGCAGGTTTTTCACCGAGTGGATTTGTGATCCAATCACTTATAACAAACATGGGTACTATTTGTGTCTAAACTAATCTGATTTGAGGTGCTTTTGATCTATAGTAATGTTCTGAATTGGCCGTGTTTGGCTTTAGACTCCTACTCTGATCCTCATGAGGAACTGTGATGGAAAACATTCATTAAAGCCCAGAAATCAGAATCCAAACTGCCCAATCTGATCCATCCCAAGAATGAAATATTAACTCTACACACTTAACATTCAGCAAGAGCACCAAAACTCCTCCAATGCCAACCATAACAAGAGGCTTGTTTTAGTTTGGGCAGAATTTTGTGGCCTAGGCACGCCATCTGAAATCATCACCCACAGTCTCCCCACACCCACGCTTACCTGGACTACATGCAGAGAGAGTCTTTCTTGCTGACTTCAAGCATCCTAGTCTCCAGAAGTGTGGCCTGAGTAGTGACAAGGCCTCCAACAGTGCACAGAAACCACACTGTCAGACCCTGACAGCTGCCTATGCCTCACCACCAGCCCTGAAAGCACTCATTGCTTTCAGGAAATGTTTAATAGTATTTAATGTCTCTAACATTTAGATACATTAAAAACTTTTACAAATGGACAAGTAATCTTATCAAAAAGGACAAATAATTTAAAATATTGAACTAAACAATTCAAGAAAATAATTTACTTTCCTTTTTATAACCAGTTTTACAATCCACATTGAGCTCCACAACATCTTGGATTCTGTGACAAGGTCTGAGGGTCAATTCCCCGACTACTAATCTCAGAAGTTGTCCATGGTTCAGCAACACGGTGTATTGACAACTTCCTTTGCTTGCAGACCCTGGACTTACCAGCATTTAAGCTAGAAAATGTTACGATTCCATTTGGAGCTGCTGGCATTTATCAATGCCTGTGCCAATGAAAATAATTCAACTGGCAGCACAGCTGAGAAAGGCTGGAATAACCACAGAGGCTGGTGAACCAAGAGTGTAGGTTGAAGCTGGGTTTGGTATTGATACCCTCTGAAAGGCAGTCTAGCACTCATTGAGCCACACAGAACCGTTGAAACTTCAGCACCAAAAGCATTTGTGTCATTATGTTAGTACTGTTATTAGGAGCTGTCTCCTCTCAAGCCATTTCTTTTTATTATAATATCCTAATGAATAAACACAGATTTTAAAAAATTATGTTTTGTTTTTGCCTTGATACAACTTCAATACAAGAATTGCTTTTGTATACTAGGCATTTTTCAATATTGTAGTATTATATTTGAAACAAGAGCAAAATGTTGACATATCACTCAGAAGCAATCTCGTGCAGTGCTCCATTCCACAGCCAGGGAATGTCAGGGTTTACTGAATGGAACCAAAAAATAAGCAAGTTCTTTTTCCTCCACAGAGTAAACATGGCTTAAAAAAGGTTTAACATAAAAATAAAGCAATGACAAAGGAAAATATTAAAATATGGCATCAGTTGTAATTGGTTTAAATAACAATGTTTTCTTATTTATGAAATTATTAACAAAAAAAAAATCACGTTTTTAAATTAAATTGAACAGTCACCGTTCTTCCACGAGGCAGCTCCCACAGCCTGATGCAGATAAACAGCTCAATGAAGTCTATGGTTTAAGTATCACTCCATCAATCAACATGATGTACAATCATTTTATAATCTTTGAAGTATTAATGTAACCCAGTAACAGGAATATGCACAAGGTACATACAGAGCATCATTTCTATATTCTGACATGCATTTTTCAGGGAAGCTTTGGATTTGCACGCAGAGTTTCTGTGCATCAAAGACAATGTTGATTTAAAAGTTAAACGTTATTGGTCGAATCCCGTTATATCTTACTTCTATTTTCAATAACTGTACTTAATATTTTAAATTGTCTTCCACTCATAATCACTAACAGGTGTTTCTCCAGTAAATTGCCTTTATCGACAGTGTCCCTGATCAACTTTACCCCAGCTTCTTCCAGGAGAGATTTAATACGTAAAAGTTCAAAAAAAATTACCTCCAGATACAAGGGTCAGAGAGACAAAGAGGACCAAGAGGACGAGTGTGTGGAACTTGACGTTCATATTCTTTCCTCTGTATCTTCAGTATGAACTTGCAGTTGCTATAGTGTGGTCAGTCGCTGCGAAAGGAGGCGTGTGCGTGCTTCAGTGCTTGCTGAATGGCTGTTCAGTTCTCGGTAGCTGGGAGTCTTTGTGGGTTGCTCTGTCTTAAATGGATAAGAGCTCAGCTGATCATGTGGCTCACGTCTCATACCTCAGCACTCCGTAGGTCGTGCGGGAGGGGCCAGCTTGTCTCTGCTCCACCCCAAACTGTGAACAGTGCAATTGTAAAACTGGCGGCCTGTCCTCTATGACAATCCAAAGGTTATTATAACGAAACAGTCAAACAAACACTTTGAGGGTTGGGATCCTGCCAAGTTTGAGGTGGAAGTCATTAACCCTCGTAGTGCCGGATTTCCTGCATGTTTGGTGGGGAAGTCATTAACCTGCGTGCTGTTTGGTTTCCTGCGCAGCTGCTATCCACCAAATTTAATCTTGGAATTTTTATTTTCTTTGGGAGTTTTTCTAGATACTTTCCGGTGAAAATTGATGTGACATCGTGCTGCCTTTATCTGCTAAGATGAAAGGCCACCTTCAGAAAAATAAGTTATCAAAAATGTTGTGAACACTGGATATTTCAAACAGGAGCAGAAGTACTGTAAATACACAGCATTTCGCCACACTCCAGAATAAAGAAAAGAACAAGGAAAAAGGTGAATGGTGACTGACGGTTTTTTATCCCGCTCCCTGATTTAATATCTGTCCATTCGCGTTACATATCTCCTGTGTTTTCAGTAACGCAGAGGTTACAGGTCCTTACATAACATTTAGAATTGGGTTAATTTTAGGAATGAGACCGAGGTAGCAGTATATGTATGAGATTATTAAGAAGCCAATCGGTTTTAGGAGGGCACTTTTTTTCTATGCACTGCTAAGCTACATATTGTATATCAATCCAACACCTTAGCAATAAATTGAGAGAGGAAGCTCAAGTGTCATCAGAAAGCATACGCTCGTTGAGAAGAAATCTTAGTCTTTTTTTTTAACCCTGAATTTATCTTGGAAAATCTTATTACTCTAGCCCCATTTAAGTATTAAATACTTTGGATATATTGAAGTAATATTCGTTTATTGTTTAGAAGGGTTTGCCTTGCTTTCAAGTAAACTGTGCCACATGTTATAGTGAACGGGAACAACCTAAGCAAGGTTATAGAATATTCAATTAATGAAGTCGTGCTGTTCGAACATTGATATAAAATCAATTTCAGTATGGTGCTGTACCTTACTTAAGTTTCCTATCACGCTTCGTGTTCCACAAAGTCGGAAAATGTTTGCAAACAAAATACTTTAAATACAGTACATCTCTACTTTCTACTTGGAAACACCAGTGCGCCACTGATTTAGCAATTATAACCGTCAAATGGAAATAAACCGGAGAATGCAATACTGCATTGAAGAGAACAGGTAAATGCATGATAGGTGTGAACCTGGAATCGTCGGTCATTTACGAAGAATTCCATTCAACTTGTAAATTTAGTTCAGCAAAAGAATGTCACTGTGACAGGAATCTGCTGCTACGAATATTCATTTGACAGCACTGAATCCATTGGAACTGCTTAGTGCAGATGCCTAGGCACCCTTAACTGAAGTAACTCTGCAACAGCTTTTACATTAGACTGCAGGGTTTTCACTAGAATCTGGGTGGCTGCCACTGCCTGGGGACTTTGGGGACTGCAGCAGAATTTCTGCACGAAGGAAACAACACACCATTAGAAATGGTGCCTTTTCTAAAAGAAGCATGCAAACGACCCAAGTCATTAATAGATTTTCGCCAGTACTGTAGTATCTAACTTAAAATCAGCAGCACCTTGTGCTCTTCAGAAGCAATAAAGAACAGCTAATATTTCAGGGCTAGAATTCTTAACATTGGCTTTATATTGACGGTTTCCACACAGTAACTGTTAAATCTGTGCTCTTAAATTAATAAACACTGATATTTATTACTGAGATTACCAAGCAGAATTAACAGTAACTTGGTCTTTTAATATCTTCAAGAACTTCGCTGGGTTTACCTTCAAAATCTTCAAGGAAAGGATCTGTACTGATATAAAATTTTAACATTTTTATATTTGATAGTAAAGATTTTGCCTGTGATTATTTTCACTCCTGTCAGAACAGCTAACCAGGAAGCATTTTGAATGGTGCAGGACAGAACTCTCTCTATCTCTCTCTCTGCCTCTTGCTCACTGGTTTAGGCTTGTGGAGACATCATGCTGAGATCAGTCAAGCTGGTTCTCTTCAGCAAATCTAATAGCAAATGCTACTCAACACCACGATTTGAACACAGGTCTTCCAGATTAAAAATAGGCAGTTTACTGGAGTGTGAACACCACGCCTCATCTTCAGTAACAGATTTTAGAAAATGGGCTCTAAAGGCCACTTCATTGAACAGCTTTATTTTTCCAACACAGTTGTTGACTTTTACCTTCCCCCTCTCTTCCCTCTCCCCATGGCACACATCAGGCTTTGCTAATCTTCTATGTAACCAGACACCAGAACATGCAGCATCATACCAAGGGTGACTCCCCTTTCATTTTCCCTTCCACCCCATGTTGATCCAACCATGATTGGAATTTGCAACTCAACAAATGACATCTGTCAAACAGATAACTTCCTTTGTGTCAAGCACTTTTATGGTGCTAATCTTCGCATCATTTATTTTTGACATGGTCATTCAGTAAACCAATGTACAGCATGCAATTTTGTGAAAATCAAACTTAAGTAAAACCAAAATCTGTTCCATTCTTTTATTTTTGAAGTATTGTTTTAGTTTTTATCATTTACTCATTAGTACCTGAACTTTTAACTACCTGCTGTGAGGAAGATTGAGCCTGTTACAGCTTCCCAGGCTGCTTTATTTGCTTAGCTCAGCTATGAATGTAATAATTACAAAAAAAAGATGATTCCAATTATTTTTAAACTGTTGTTCAGAAGGAAAACCCACTTCTTTCTTCAGCTGTTGGACTTGGCAGCCATTTCTGAGCAACCTTTTGTGAAGCACAGTAATTACCAAGAGAAACAAAAGGTGAATCAAGGGTGGTATTGCAGATTGATATAGGAAAGGAATTCCTTACAATCTGGGAGACATAGGTGTCACAATCTAACTACTCAAGTGACAAACTGCTAGGGGTAGAAATTTGATATTGGTCACCATCAACTGTCCTTTATACCCATCTTCTAATATTCCCTTCCTTTGAAGTGAATAGAACTGGAAGGGGGGGGCACTAAAATTCCAGTGTGTATTTAAGGCTAGCAAACATAGACCATTTTTAGGCCCTAGTTAAAGCTGTTGGAATGGGGGAGAACTGAAAGCAGCGGTGGCATGGTCCTCACTGAAAGAGCCAGAAACCAAAGGGCAGGATGCTCACACTTTAAACAACTGTCAATAGCAACAACTTGCATTTTTGTGCCATCCTTCATGGCCAAAGAGCTTCACATCTAATGAATAATGTGAAGCTGGGCCCCTTCAGTAATGCAGAGAGCACAGCAGCCGTTTTGCAGGGAACAAAGTCTCACAAACAGAAATGAAGGAATCAGCCAGTTCACCTGTTTTTTTGTGTAGTAATATTGGTCATGATATTGGGACAATTCCCTTAACCTCAAACAGTGCTGTTGGATTTTGTTTTGCAACTGCTTGAGAGGCAAATGAGGTATTTGTTTAATATCTCATGAGAAATGTTGCACCTCCAACAATGCAGAAATCTCTCAGTGGTTAAATGTGCGCAAGTGCCTGGAGTGGAGCCTGAAAACACAGCTTCTGACAATGAGGCAAGAGGGCTGCAACTAACCCGCAGATGATATCAGTTGTATAAAATGTCTTAATTAATTAGAATTAGCAAATATTCTTAAAATTAATGGCTGATACAAGAATATTTTTAAAAGATTAATTTTTGGGCTGCAGAATCAACTTGTGTCACATTTGAATGGGGAGGGTGAAACTGGAACCAAGAGTACTTTAGATTTATTGGATTAGGAGACAGTTTGAGAATGGGAATCAATAAAGCAGGGTTGTGCTCAGGGTGTATTGGAGACTTTGGTTTAGAAACAGGTGTGGGCAGGAATATTTTAAATAAGTGACTGGAAGCTTTGGGAACAGGGAAGTGGCTACAGCTTAATATTTTACATGGCTCAGAGTGAGGCCATGTTGGTTGCCAGCAAGAGCTTCAGAACCACACCCTAACATCTATTGCTTCTTGTTGAACATCACCTTTACCACCCTGATATTGTGCTCTGTTGCTTAACATTCCCTTTGCTTTGTCTCAGACATTCCTTTTGCTCTCATCTATATTTGCAATGTCTGCCAATTGCCGCAGAACACAGTCATTGGACCCACTGGCCATACGACATTATAATCAAAGTTTTGCCTTGTTTTGTTGTTCTCCTAAATCAATTTCTCTTCTTTCAGACCTGTTACATGATTACAAAACTGTTTCAAATCAATAAATAATTTTTCTTTATTATAGATAGCAAAACTGGACATGCCCAGAACATGCCAAACCATGCTATTTTTGAAACAATAACTTTTAAATGGATTCTTAGAGTTAATAAAAGAGTAATAATTCATCATCGTATTGCACTGATAACAATGCATTTCCATGGGTGCCATAGAACATACACGGAAGAAAAAGGCAACAAAAATGCTTATGCCAAATACCAGAAACATAACACTGTAGATAAGCTGGAGGAGTATTTTTGGTGCAGGGAGTGAAACTAGAAGGGAACATCCAAAGATTAATGGGTGAATCAAACAAATTTTGGCTGATTAAAAAAAGAAAACCATTAAAATGCTTTTTTTATATATAAATACTTGATTGAAAAGAGGATAATAAAGGGAAGATGAAGATCTATTGGAATGGTCCATGTATGGAGACAACATTCATGTGTAGAGTTCTAGGGTCTGCCTTCACAGAAAATGGGTATTATACAGAAGCTGAAATTAAAGAAAAAGCATATTAAGTATAGGAAGTGATAAACAGGGAGAATACACCAGTCCATCATTCATAAATGTGGTAAATCACATGGCCTGGAGAAAATGTACCCCAGGTCTCAAAAGAAATAACAGTGGAAGATCATTTTCCAACCATTTTCCAATCCTCTTTGGCTGCAGAGTTGGTTTGAAGGTTTGAAAGACTGCTAATATCACACACTTGTTTAACAAAAAATGAAGGGGATGGACCAAGTAACTAGAGGTCCAATTGTTTAACATTGATAGTGAGAAAATTGTTGGAAAAAATTCTGAGGTATAGTTCAAATTAGCAGTGTTTATCTAGCACAGTTTATTAAAGGAGAATCTTATCTGAATGATGATTAATGAAGCAACAAGGACCAAAAGGATACAGCAATTATTTGGAGAGACTAGAGACTGCAGATCCTGGAATCTGGACAGAAAAAAAAACAAACTGCTTGAGGAACTTAGTGAGTCAAGTAGCATCTCTGGAGGCAAAGGAATGGTTGACATTTTGGGTCAAGACCCTGCATCAGACTGAGAATGTTGAGGGAAGATATCCAGTATAAAGAGGTGAGAGGGAGGGGTGATGGGTGGAACTAGGTGATGTGGGAGATGATGGGCAGATGGAGCCTGGTGGAGGATGCATAGGGGGAGCTTTGAGAAAAGGCTGGTGGGAGATAGATGGAAACAAATAAAGAAAAAGAACTGGACAGATAGAGCCAAGTGAGGGGAGGGGAAGAGAGATCCTGGACAGTGATAAGTGGAACCAGATGGGGGAGGTGATAAATGGAATCAGATGGGAGATGGTCTAGTAAGGGTACAACAAGGGGGAAGAAA
>JARFYF010000112.1:68239918-68252454 GCA_030265395.1 Rhina ancylostomus | reverse complement strand
ATAAAATTACTGCCTTGATCAGATTGGATTTCTTTTGGCAACCCGACCAAAGTAAAAAATTTTAAAAGAGCCTTTGATACAGTTTTGGCCTTAATATTTCTAAGTGATATTGCCTCTGGAAACCTAGAAGTTGTACACATGATGGTTAACAAATACTGATTCCCAGCTTTAGCCTTTGGCAATGGGCCAACACAGTTTACAATCACTTTCAAAAAGGGTTCACCAAAAGCAGGAATTGGCTTCAAAAGAACCACGGGGTCTTTGATTCAGTTTACCTACCAACTGACATGTGTGACAGGTTTGACTAAACATCACCACATCTTTTCTCAAACCAGGCCAATAGAATTGTTTCAAGATCTTCCCTACAATTTTATTCACACCAAAGTGACCACCTAAAGGCATACTATGGCCAGGTTTAAAATCTCATTCCTATAAACTTTAGGAACCACAACCTGATGAATAACTTCCCATTCCTTGTTAGCAGGAATGTAAGGAGATCTCCATTTTCTCATTAAAAGTCCATTTTTGACAAAATATCCAATTGGCACTTTCTCAATCTCTTCACATGAGAATGCTTTTTCTCTCAATTCTGTAAGCTCAGAGTCTTTAGTCTGTTCTTCCAAACATTCCTTCCTCGACAGAGACAAATCTTTATATTCAGGCCCAATACAAGGACTTTGATCTTCCAGTGAAGATATAAAAAATTCAGACAAATCATAATTTTTCTCCTGTTTAGGGCTGTCACAAGGAACAATATCAGACTGCATGGGACTATTGGCCTTGGCCAATTCTTGAGTTCTAGCTCGAGTCACTGCCAAAGAGGGTAAACATCTGTATCATTCTCAGACTCATCAACTCTTGGTTTGGCCGTTAAGCGTACCACAGGGACAACTTCTCCATCTGCAAGGTCATTCCCTAATAACAAAGAAACTCCTTCCACTGGTAAACTAGGACGTATCCCTATCTCAACAGGTCCTTCTACGGACTTTGACTTTAAGATTACCTTGTGCAAAGGGACAGACATGGTATCACCTGTAACAGATTCACCAGGCTGTCGACTGGATTGGGGGACTTTAAATATGGGGAGACATTGGGCTGGGCTTGCTTTCCCTGGAGTGAAGGAGGCTGAGGAGTGACCTGATGAAGGTATATAAAATTATTAGAGGTGTAGATAAGGTAGATAGGATCTTTTTCCCATGGTAGGGGTATCAAAAACAAGGGGGATAGATTTAAGGTGAGAGGAATGAGTTTTGAAGGTGATTTGAGGGGTAAGTTTTTTTACATAGAGAGTGATTGATATCTGGAAATTGCTGCCAGAGGAGGTGGTAGAATTAGATACAGTCACTATATTTATGAGATATTTAGACAGGCACTTAGATAGGCAAGGCATAGAAAGATATGGACCTAATGCTGGCAAATAGGACTAGTGTACATGGATAAAAAAGTCAACGTGGACGTGATCTGAAGGGCCCATTTCTGTGCTGACTGCATGGCTCCATAAGGTAAATATTGTTTTTCCACCAGATAATGATATTTACACTGGAGACTTGTGTACATTGATAAGTCAACATAGATCAGTTGCAAATTATATGTTTGTCTACATTTGAAAAAACATATCGCAAATGAAGTTGCATTTCATGAAGTTATATACACACATCAGAACTCTCAAGTAGCAGGATTGATGTTCTCTGGAGATCTTCTCAAAGCATCCTTTTGCTCTGAACTTCCACTTTTCTCTGTATCTTCCAAAAGATTGCATCCCTTATCCTCAGCTAATTGGCAACTTCATAGAAACTCTTATCTCTGTGGACACTGCTAAAGAAGCCTGCGCACCCAGTGCATTCATTTGAACTCTAACTGTTTTACAAGTCTGTTTAACAATGTATACTTGTCTTCTCAGATCCTGCTATTCCTTTGTTGCTCCTCTGTACACATATGCCTGAGGGTCTCCTATTGTTGCAGTGCTTTTCTTTGCTTCCTCTTTGAATTTCAACTTTCAAAGTAACATCTCTGCATCCCTTCTGGAGGCCTTCCCTTTAACGTCTGTCTTTGCCTAGGGACCTCAAAACCAATTCTACTGATTGGGTGAGAGCATAGTGAGCAGGTAATATCCGTGTTAGATCAGCTTCTATTTGTTGAAGTGATTTATTGCTTGTCCTGTGTTCCAATGCTGCCCCTATAATGGTATGTGTTCTTCTCTCAGTTTGCCCAGCTCCACCTGCAACTGGTTGATCCCTGTTAGGAGCTCCATAATGGCAACAATCAGGTTCAGAACAAATATTTTGATAGTGACACGGTGTGCTACTAAACAGATACCTTACTTAGATCCTGCTGTACTTGACGTCTTGCTTTGTGTACTGTGTGATCCCAGTCAGCCTTGCTGTTGATACTACTTTCCATTTAGCTACCAGGTCTCCTTGGTTGTATCTGTTCCAACTTAGCTGAATTAGTTGTGACACAAGGGAATTGCCACCTTTATTCCTATCTCTCCAAACTCAGATAGTTCTAAGAGGACCTTTCTGAGAAGTACCATTCTGATAACTGATGTGTCTGGTGCAATAGGATTGCCCCTTTTATCTTGGTTGTAGATTGTATTTGCAGATCCCTCTCTTGTTTGTGTCCTCACACTGACTGTGGTTTTCCTGCTATCGGGTCTCTTTGCATTGATTTTCTTTCTCCCACTCTCAGGCCTCTTCGGTTGCCTTGGTCTTGCAGGCTGTGGATCCTTGTATTTCACTGCCTATTGGATTCAAGTATACATACCACAGTTTCAAATCTGACTCACCTGGATTCTGATGATCTACCTTTTATCTCCAAAGTACCATTTTCAGATCTCTGAAACTTTACCAATTATCCAGATTCTTCACAAGCACTGGAAGGCCTTAACCATCCATATTCACTCTTCTTTTAAAACTTGTCACTCGAACTAGCATACAACACTCAACTTTACAGCTTGAACAATTGACTACTCTGGACAACTGAGGCATTTCTTTGGCAAGTTATGCAAATACTTGCCCGTTACTTGTTCTGTTGTTTGCCTCTTCAGTGGCTGCTGCACCCTTCCTACAGTCGGTTAATGTGCAGATTTTCTGCTTGAGCACCCAGAGCACACTGGAAGCATACTGGGAAAATGGGTCTGATCAATCCGTGATATTCCTTGGCATTTATTTTAGTGAGCAGAAAATCTCTGGCTGAGAATGCACAACATCTTTATATTTTCTGACAATTGGGGTTACATCAAGCACAAAATTATGGGTTTGCTCGTTACACTTGTTGTAACAAGGTGAAAAAGATTCTCTGAACGCCTGTGCTCCAGACACGTTCTGAGCACCCACAGAAGGCTTGACAAGAAATAGACCACAATGACTCCATTTACCTGACTGACAAAGACCCTGTACAGTATTGAATTGGTATGATGCCGATCAGGCAGGATGCCCACTTTTGTTGTCAATTGGCTTTTGGCCGTGTCCGTGGTCAGGCCGTAATTAAATTGCTTTGCTGAGTATTCAGCACTAATCACAACACTGGCTGCTTGTCAATTAGGAAGGTGTGAGATATAGCTTTGCTTAAACACAAGTTTACATCTCCTAAAGGGAAAGTGCAAGTTTCCATGCTGGTTCTTGGATATCCATACTCTGTCTCTGCTGGCAAATGTACCTTGTGCAGGATGCCAGAGTTTCAGAAGGACATTCTCTTCTCCTTTGATAAATGTTGACCACACAGGCAAAATTTGCAAACTATGGCAAGTGGTGGAAAATCACATTGATGCCATAAAGGTTTAGAGCCCGAGACTCAGGCAGGAACACAGGAAGAAATTTAATACCATCACCAGGGTTGTTAAAGTTATGTTTCCTTTCGTAGCTCCTACTTTCTTCCATCCTGCGTAAACCATTTACAACCAGTCACCCAAAATACTTCCTTTCCATGTTGTCTTTGCTTTTCCTCCAATTAGCACATCACATTTCACTGCACCTCCTTCTACTTGCACAATTAGCTCCTGCTACTGTCCTCATAGCTGTTGCTTTCGTGATAGTAGTTTGTGTGCTTAGGTCAAAGTAGTCCATACAATGTTGTAGGAATATTGCACTGTGAAAGTTGCCATTTTTCAGATGAGATGCATCTGCTCTCAGGTAGATACAAAAGATACCTAAATCCTATTTTGAAGAAGAGCAGTTCAGTTGTCTCCCTTGCTCCAGACAATCCTTGTCACCAAAACAGATTACCTGACAATTATCATATTGCTGTTTGCAGGAGCTTGCTGTCCAAAAGTTGATGGCCTCAGTTCTTCCATTACAGCGCTGACTGAACTTCAGAAGTACTTTGTTTGCTGTAGAGTGCTTTGGGCCATAATGACATGAAAGAGGTCAAATAAATGCAATCTTTTTATTTCCTTTAGTCTTATCCATATTTTTGCCTTACTACACCAAACTCTTCAACCATCAGAATATTTTAACAGAAAATAAATTTGAGATCCAGCTCAACTGAAGAGGACGGGAATAAGAATTTAAATGAAAAATGTTCTTTGAGCTGGGCAAATTGTTTAATACATTGGCTCTGTTGCAAAGGATCTTTTGCACTTTAGTAATTAAATCATTATTCAGCATTAGGAGCTCCTGTGGCTTCATAACCCTGCAACATCAACTTGCCAAGTATTTTACAAACTAACATTTTGCAACTTTAAAATCTTAAAATGTATAGTTATACCTGATCCATTAAACAAAAATTTGTTTTCCTGATTACTTTTCTATTCACACACTCTATTAATACTATTGCCTGGGGCATTTCATTAAGATTGATTCCAGCATGGAGTTCAAGCTAAATCAAGTTTTCAGACAGCAGCCCCTTCACTCACTCCCTACAGCAATACAAATGTAGGTCAGGTATCATTGATCATTAAAGTTAAATATAGACTAACAGATGCCTTGAGCATATACCAAGTCATTAGTACAATCTCAGACTTCCGAAAAGTTAGTGCAGCCATCAGAGCCAGGAGATTGTGTTACAACCATCACACACTCTGCAGCAACTGTTGTTTCATACAGCACCACCCCAGGCAAGTGGACATCTTCTTGATCTCTAACAATGTTGTTCTTAAACCAGTCACACTGTTCAGATTGGCTCTCATTGCAATTCTGAAGCATATATAACATGGCCTATTACACCTTTCACGTCCTCAACATCAATGATTAGAAAATAAATACATGATTGTTTTACTAGTTTGTACTTAAGCTGATAAATCACACGAGAGAGCTTGGTTACTATGATCATAAAGAAAGTAGTTTTTTATATTCCCATCATGTCACAGGAAGGGAATAGTTTTCGGCATGTTGCTTTGGTCAAGTGCAACGTATCTGATCCTTGTGCAAGTCCAAGGATTGAAGAGAAGCATCCCAAGACAACCCCGAACTTATGTGGAAAGAGTGCCGGTATTGAGATCCTATAGTAAGGCTTTCAGAAGCTAGGGAGGAAATTATAAAGTAAGACCTTGAAGATAGTAATCTCTGGATTACTCTCTGTGTCATGTACCAATGAAGATAGAAAAAGGAAAATAAGGAGATCCATGTGTGATGCAGGAGGGATGGTTTTGATTCTTAGAACATTGGGACCAGTTCTGGGGCAGGGCTACACCTCAAGAGAATTGGGAGCAATGTATTTGTGGGTTAGTTCACTAGTGTGGTTGGAGAGAGTTTAACTTGGTTTGGCACCAGCATACAGAAGTTGAAAAGGGGAATACCATGCAAAAAGGAGTGAGACTGTGGAAAATACCAAAGAAGGAAATAGTACCATAACTGGTACAAGCTAACTAAGAAGGCTTATAAGGATACAAAGAAACTGCAGAGTCTGTGTATGTAAATACATGATCAGTGAGCTACGGCTACAAATTGCTGTGTGCAACATAAAGCAGCAGCAAAATCAACATGGCTTAAAAAGGTTGAGGATTGGGTACTTAAATTATTCATATAAAATATTTGGAAAACTTTGATAAAACATAAAAGGTGAGAAAGGAGGTTAATGCATTACTGATTATGGAATTTATGGCAGTGTTGCGTCAAGAGCATTTCTTCAGAGGCCAAGGAAGAATCCATTGAGTGAGAGCTGAGAAGCAAAAGGCATTACTGGGGGCATTCTATAGGCCTTCAACTTGTTTGAAGGAGAGTGGCTTGGAGAAGCAAACCTGCATGGAAATTACAGATTTGTAACAGAACTGTACAGCAGTGATATTGGGGGATTAATTAGAGATAATTTACCTTAGAGTAAAAGAAAAGATCGATGGGGTTGTGAATTTCAGAAATGTGTTCAGGAAAAGTTATTTGACCAATACATTCTTGGCTCATCTGAGAAGGAGATGTATCTGGATCTGGTGCTGTGAATGAGGTTGGCCAAGTGAACTATGTGTCAGTGGGGAATACTTGAGAGCATTATGATATGTAAGAACCTGCCATTGGTCAGGACTCCTCTGCACGGATCAGTGCTGGGACCTCTGTTGTTTGTGATATACTGTATGTAAATGATTTGGACAAAAATGTAGGTGGGCTGATTAGTAAGTTAGCAGATGACATAAAAAAATCGCAGAACTGTGGACAGTGAGGAAGGTTGTCAAAGAATTCAGCATGATATAGATCAGTTGGAAATATGGGCGGAGAAATGGCAGATGGAGTTTAATCCAGTCAACTGTGAGGTGTTGTGCTTTGAGAGGCCAAATGTAAGAGGTAAACATTGTAAATAGCAGAACCATTAGCAGCACTGTTGTACAGAGGGATCTTAGGGTACGAGTCCATAACTGTCTGAAAGTGGTATCACAGGTAGATGGGGTGGTAAATAAGGCATCTAGCATACTTGCTGTCATCAGCTGGGGTGTTGAGTGTAAAAGTTGGGAAGTCAAGTTGCAGTTGTATAAAACATTTGGCCATATTTGGAATATCGTGAGCAGTTCTGGTCACTGTATTACAGGAAGTCTATGGAGGCTTTGGAGGAGGTGCGGAAGAGGCTCACCAGGATGTTGCCTGGATTAGAGCGTATTAGCTATAAGGAGAGGTTGGGCAAACTTGGATTGTCTTATCTGGAGGTTCAGAGGCTGAGGGGTGACCTGAAAGAAGTCTATAAAATCATGAGAGGCATTAGGTAGGGTAGATAGTCAGAGTTTTTTTCCCAGGATGGAATTGTCAAATACTGGAGGGCATAAGTTTAAGGTGAGAAGGGGAAAGTTTAAAGGAGATTTGTGAGGCAAGTTTTTCATATGCAAAGTGGTCAGTGCCTAGAACACACTGCCAGGGGAAGTGGTGGAAGCAGACATGTTGGTAACATTTAAGAAGCATTTAGACAGACACATAAACAGGCAGGGAATGCAGGGATACAGGCCATATGTAGGCAGATTTGTGGTTTAAATTGGCATCATGGTCGGAAGGGCCTGTTCCTGTGCTGTGCTGTTCTATGTTCTTTGCTGCTGAGGTTCAGGCTCACACATAGCAGCAAGTTGACTATATTGAATCCACAAAAGGTAAGCACATAATTTAACTGAGAGCACAGGCATCCTGCCACAGGCAGCAATTTCTAGCCAATTATATACACAATTTAGTTTTAAGTTTATTTTCCTTCATGCACAGACTTGAAGGAGATTAAAATTATCAGCAAACTTGAAAGGTTTAAGCTCATTCATTGGAGTGACCATCCCCAAGTATTTATGCTCCACTGGCCGCACTATATCTCTGTGATCTAGTGTTTGACTTGGGGTGGGATGGATAGAACCCATTGTGATGTGAGTAATGTCCATACTCATAACATGGTGGGTCCTCTCCATCCCACCCTATGTCTAACTTGTACTGTGGAATGATGCACATTAAATTAGTTGAAAATTAAACAACATTTTTAATCTGGGGTCTTAATAATTGAAATGGGCCAAAGAAAAGTTAGGGTGTATAAGTCTGACATTTGGTTGTGACACTAATTAGTTTGAGACTGGTCTGGGTGCAGAATGTTGGTCTCACTGGCTACCTGCACCATCAAATGATGGGGCAAGGTCTCAGAGGTGAAAAAGCCCCACATGGCAGTGCAGAGGACCCCTCCACCTTCCTAGAATGCCCCAGAATGCCCCTATCCGGCTCTGACAGAAGGCAAAGCTGGTGACAGATATATTTGAAAACTATGACATCTTAAAGAAAATTAAAATTGAAGTCAATAGTATAAAATGCAAAAATTAGTAAGATTCTTTAAATATAAAGTGTTAATTAATAGACAAGGAAATAATAAGAATATTAAATGGAAGTAAAATAATTTGCAATAGATTGCTTTGCCTCCTAATCCATGGACCCAGAATTCTCATGAAAGTGAAGGGGTCTCCTAACCTAGGTCTGACTTAATGTAGTGTTGGGAAGGAAATTTCTCAGTGAGTGGTCAAGGATTCCCAGCAAGACTAGGCTCTATGCCAAGGTCAGCAACAGAGTGTAATGGCAGATGAAGCACTATTTGGCACTAAGGAATTCTTAGAATTCAGCCTCTGGCAGCACATGCACAGGCCAAGACTCACCAAACTTTCAATGATTGGAAGTCAATGGTTCTGATCAGTACCATTGACCCAGAAAGATCTAATCCCAATTTAATGTTGCCAGGTAATTTCCCTGTTCTAACTTTTTGGCAGTTCCATGTCCAAAGATGTTAGAGTGACTGAACCATGGATAAATATGACAAGCTCTCAATCGAGGTAAGTTATTATCAGCATGGAGTCTGAAATGGGACATAATACAATGGAGACACAAGAGGCTGCAGATGCTGGAATCTTGAGCAACAAACAATCTGCTGGAAGAATTCAGTGGGTTAAACTGCTGAGCTCTTCCAGCAGATTGTCTGTTGCTCCAGATTCCAGCATCTGCAGATGCCACAGATGCTGCTTGACCTGCTGAGTTCCTCCAGCAGATTGTTTGTGAGTCATAATACTTCTTTAGTTCAACATGCTTGTAGTAGTAAGACTCCACAGTGGGTTGCATTGGCACTGTATAATAGGACAGAGGTTGCAAAACTCTGGAACTGGCATGTACCCTTGCTGAAGGGCTACAGAGGGTCTGGAAAGATGGCTCAGGACCTTGTTCCCAGGATGGTTAGAGATAGTCAATATACACTGATCTTACTATCACTGAATGGAAAGAGAAATAACAAGCAGTAATTTGGTCCCAATCTATTTCATATATAAATGAAATAAAATCCCTGTAGTAGCATCCTTCCTGCTCCTTTAACTCCAACCAAATGAATTCTTGCCCAGCCACTTCAAGACAGCTTCTCTTTCCAGCAATATCTGCCTTACTCATTACTGCATATAGCCTCCTTGCTTTACCTTCTCTGGCCTTGAATTTGCTCTCCAGCATTTCAGTGATGCCAAAACACTGTCCATGTCACCCAAACACAGATCCATAAAAATCACAATAACCATTGTTTCATTCTAAAAGAACATAGTTGGGTTTCTGTGAATAGCTGCACTGTGTCAGTTTTATGGCATTGATCTATTGCAAGATCTTTGCATCTGCTGATACTGTGTCCTCAGCTGCCAGCCTTTAAAGGAATAACTCTCAAGCTATCAGAGAATGATGCTGCTTATAAAATAGATGCTGTAATGATGAGAAAAAGAATGGAAGAAGCTTCTTGGGGGCAGGGAGAGGGTGGTTCTCAGAGGAGATGGGGTGGTTGTGGCATGGTGGGGGTCAGAAGGTCTTGGACAGGGTGCTTCAACCTCGCTGGAGGTTGCCAGGGACTAATGTTATATGAGCACAGTCTATGAATGCCTACTGTTTGGAGCTTGCATAATGGCAAATACCTTTGCCTCCTCTGCCTGTTCCTATGGACTGAAGAAAAAGTAGATGAAGTTTCTGGGCTTTGACTTATGCAGAGGAATTTCTAGACTCATTATTTTTAAAACTCTTATATCCAGAGACATCAAATGCCCAGATTAGCCTTTTAATAATCCATCTTTCAGTTATTCTGTCATGACTACTTGTTGTAAAGGCTCTTTTATATTTAATATTTTATAGCCTTAATATCTGGATATTATTGATGTTTAGTATATCCAAGAACTACAAGAAAGGATGTAGTTCTTGGATATATTAATTGTTAAGGAGGTCATGTTTCCAGAGATTTCCTTTCTTGTAGTTGTAGCTTCTTATTGGTCTCAGCAAAGCATTGACTGAGAAAATCATATCAGTTGGTGCTGAACTAATCTGAAAGCTAGAAAGATCTTGACATTGATTTATAGCTCCAAAATCTTTAATTTTAGATTTTGGCTGATTTAAAACCTGGCATTAAGAGCATTGCTTTCAGTTATTTAGCAACAAAAAATGGTTTGTGTGCAAAGTTTCTGAGATCAAAACCCAGAATTTATTGAATGAACCACCTTCTAATAATTGGTTAAATTGAAGTTTCAGCTCATTTTCAGTAATCATTTCCAATTATGTTAAACCTGTTATCAGAAAATGTTGAACAGCATGAAGATCCCAGAAATCGTCTTTAAAAGTCAGGCTGTAATCTTCTGTTTTATGATCAGGAACCAGTAAAAATTTCTATTCTGATTATCAGGAAATCTTACATACTCTCTGTAACACAATTTCATACCTGAAATGAAGTTTCGTCTGGAACCCAGTAAGGAGATGAAATTAAGAATAGCTTTGATATTTTATGTAAAACAACTCAGTATTGAGCCAGAATCAGCAGATGTTTTCTAACAAAAAGTAAAAAGGCATCTTGCCAAGAATAGCAGCCATTAGGAATTCAGACTGTAAAAAAGATATACACATTTATGATCTAAGGGACTGGGTTAGATTATATCTTGTCTGACCTTGATCAGCTCCCAACTAAGCTGCTCCCTGAGGTCCATTTGGTAATAATTTTTCTAATAGAGTCAAAGATGGAAGTGCGCAGGATTGAGCTATGATCCACACCAGTGCAAGCATAACAGATCCTTATCACTTAAATTGGCAATGACACACAATTTTTAACTCTCCTGTGGATGCACAAAATAAATACAGGTGTCTTCAAAGTGCACATGGATGTACAGCTGCAAATTTCTTTTTTTTATGCAGATCTTTCAATGAAGATTTCTTTTCTGTTGCTAAAAAATATCACAGGCAGAGTTTACTTTATCAAGCCAACCATCATGATAGTTACTTGAATATAATGTCTTGAATATAAATATTTGAATACAATAAGCAAATCAATTTTAATTTTGTAAAATAAAATTTGTGAAAAGGTCTTTAATTTTTAAAATATAGCTTTTAAATCTGTAAGAAGTCCTCTCAATCAGATGGAACTAGCTTAGTTTTAACATAAATATCTGTTTGATTTGTATTATTCAGATGCTACATTTCTAATTATTAAACTGAGAGTCCATAGATAAGTCAGGCTGATTTGAAAAAATTAAAGTGAGAATCTGACACATGTGGTATTTGGTTAAAGGACAAATTAAGCTGACATTTTATATTCCTTAAGATCTGGACATGGCTTAGAAGACCATTTATGACTGGTTCCTAATGGCTTTTGAGAATCTGACCTTGTTTAACAATTGTGATCTGTGTGGTGAAGGTACTCCCAAACTCCAGAGATTTCTGGAATTTTGACCTGGTGGCAATGAAATAATGGGGGTGAATTTCAAATCACTTGGTGAAATTTGACATTCCTACATGTCAGCTGTTTTTGGTCCTTCTAGGCACTCCTTAGTTTGGGAGGGACTGTCAAAAGAAGCCCTGGAGACTGCAGTGCATTTAATAGATGGTTCACACTGCAGCCACAATGCACTGATGAGTAGGGAGCAAATATTACAGGTGGGTAATGGATGCCAATTAAGCAGGCTGCTTTGTCTTGGATGCTATCAAATGTTGTGAATATCTTACAGCTGCACTCATTCAGGCAAGTGGAAGTTCTTCCTCACACTCCTGATTTCTACTTTATAGGTTGTGTAACAGGCTGCAGGGAGTCAGAAGTGAGTCACGCAGCCTCAGACTTTCTCTGACAGACACAACACTTATGTGGCTGGTCTAGTTACATTTCTGGTAAAAGATATCCTCAGGACATTTATGGTGGGGAATTTGGTGATAGTGTTGTTGACTATTAAGTGGAGGTGGTTAGAATCTTTCTTATTTGAAGTGGTCATGGCCTTGCAGTTGGTTAGTAAAAATGCTATATTACACTTTTCATCCCAATGCTCTATGTTGCTCAGGTGTGGCATCTGCTGCTTCATTATCTGAGGAATTACCTACAGAATTAAGCATCAATAAAATGCACCTAACTGAAATAACACCTGTCCATAAAAATGAGTTTTTGATATATCAAACTTTCTGGCATGGTGGTCTTGTTGAATATATGAACTTACCTTTTCCATGCTGAAAATGTACAACAAAAGGGAGAGATGAAGTCTGAGAAATTTAGTCACGTAGCATCCTATGCTTTGGAACTCACCATTCAATGACCCTGCAGTATACTTTTAACTGTGCTAATGGACTTCTATGCCATTGTGAGCCCATGCTAGGAAAACAACAACAATGAACAGATTTATTATCGAG
>JARFYF010000112.1:68015077-68026768 GCA_030265395.1 Rhina ancylostomus | reverse complement strand
CTTCATTTTTTGGTTCAAGATAGAATGCAGGACACAATGCATATTCCTATCAAGGGGATCTCATAACAAGGTATAGGATATGGTGTCATACCCAAGTATCCAGAGCCATGCAGGGTGATACATTTGGGAGGGTGAAACAAGACGAGAGCAATAAATGGTAGAATCTTGGGTGGATAATGGATAGCATTGGACCCAGCACTAGAAGTTGCGGTTGAGGCTGCAGAGCTCTTTTGCAATTGGCCAAATGGTTGCCTTCTATGTCATAAATTTTCTATAATTCTATGACAGAATCTTCATCAGTCTGAATTTTTGCCCTGTCAATAACACATCAGTTCTTGTTCTAAGCAATTCAACACTGTTGTACACTGTATATGGAATTTTCATTGATCTGCAACTCCCACCCACAGCATGCAATGTGATTTTACTTTTTAGAGCAGAATGTAAAAGCCTGGGTGTTGCACTTCATGGAGAAATAGGAAGAAAGAATGACAAAGCTAAATGTGCTGATGTGAGAAATTGCAGGTATGACCTGAGCAGAGACAGAGTATGTCTGTTGACCTTAAAAGGACAGCAGGGGTCAATAGGACCTAGAGGCCCAGCATGAATGGGAGAGTTGTAGCATGAAAAGAACATTCCAATGAAGTGGATGATTTGTTGGCGGAGGGCAGGGGGAAGTCATAAGGGATACAGTGTCCTCATGAGAAGAAAAAAATTGAGAGGAAAGGGCATCTCTGAACTATGAAAGTATATGGTGGGGAGAGAAGACGATCCCATTGTGAAGAGGAAAGAAAATATTCTGAAATTTATGAAAGGGGAAATCATGCTTGAAGGTAGTTCTTGAAGAGATGATAATCTGGTTTCGCTGCTAAATATATCACATTCATATTATCAAGACAGAAAATGTGAAATACAGATAGTAGGTTATCAGATTACACAACTTTTGTGGCAACACTTGAAGGAGTGTGCACATATTTAATTTTGTTGCATTATTTTCAATTCTAACTAGCTTTGAATTCCTTACTTATCATTGGGCTTTTCCTTTAAAACAGCATTTAAACAGCATTGCAGCGTCAGTTACAACTAAAAAAGAGTAAAGGATAATTTCAAAAATCACAACGTGTGAGAATTTTCAATAAAATTAACATCTGCAGATGTTAATATTTGATCTATTGATTTGGTACATGTTTCAATATTGCAAAGTATTGAAATGTGCCCCAAATTAATGGGTCAAATTTTAACATTTTCTGGGGAAGTATGCACCAACTTAATTCAAGATTTATTTCACATTTTCATGGTCAAATCAGTTAGAATCTTCAATATTAAAGACAATTCACCATAATGAATCAACTGACCAAATTTAAAGCATTTGCACTTTGACTTCAACCAAGTAGCTTTTACCCATCTAACTGCACTTCTAATATATAATACAAGTGCAATTTATGCTGGACGGTGGATTGTTGAAGAGCAGAGATGAGGGAGAATACTCCCCCAAATCTGATGCATGGGGTCATTATCAATTCCAATAATGCATACATTTACCCTCTAAATCATGGCACCTTACAATGAGAAACAAGCGTCCATATGTCTGTAACTGTTCTATCTGTAATCTTCATATTTTAAACCTTAAAAAAAAGACCAATTTCTGACCAGGATGACCTGCATTGCTGAAGATAAACTTCCACATCCTGCATTTTGATTTATCATTTAGAGAGGAAAATTAACCCAACATCAATGGCACTTCAACTAATAAACTGACCTTCCCATATTTTTAAACTCCATTTATATGTATACTTTGAACTGATTAAAACAGTGCAAATATAAAAGAATTGAAAGAGGATTCAAAGTAATTGGGAGCCATTTTTGTTTAATCTATTGATCCTCACATTAACAGATATTTCAAAGCCCACTCAGCATCTCAATTTTGTGGAAATCCATCAAAAATTTCACTTTTGGTATTGAATTCTTACAAATTAACTTGCCAACAGACATGTTAGCTGGTTAATATTAAATGAAGTATCAATGACAGTGACATATTAAATTCAATGGAGGCAATTATGTTTTGAGAATTTTTCTCCATTATTTGGTCAGCAGTGTGCACACAGAGTTAGTAATGGTCCTATCACCTTCTATTTCAGAGTGGCATTCTTACAGAAGGTGAAAGATAACTGTTAAATGGGCAGATTACAGTGCTTCAGATGGGAAGCTTCTGCTGTTTGGGACTATTTTTAAGACATCTGTTTAATCATTTTATGCTTCACTTAATTTAGATCACATACATTGTAACAGCTGACTGAAATAATTAGAAGTGGCCCTCAGAAGTGAATGATTTGAGCTTTCTTATTCAAACAATCAAAATTATCAGATGAAAGTTATTATAAATTAAGTATTACCTAACCTTTGCATTAGGTCTTAAATTTCATAACACTAAGTTTTTTTTAAAGAATGGAATGCTGCAAAATGTAGTTTCAGGCCCAAGGCAATGTATCTAAAGCTACATGCTACACAATCCAATTGTGCTACAAGTTACTTGGTCCAAATTCTAAATAGTTTGTAAATGCTTAACGCAACCACAGACCCAGATTTCTGATACACCCATTTGGATCATTCTGTTTTTGAAAGGTTCAAAATCAGAAGAAACTATATTTTCACCCCAAGATCTTGTTTCTACTTGGAATGTTATTAAAAAATCATGCATAAAAAAAAGATCAAATTTTTGTTGGGTCAGTGCAACTTAGAACTATGTGTCTTTCTAGGTACAGTGGATAACAGACAGGGTCACTTTATTCAAACTATGAAGCACGTTCTGCTACTGGTGTAAGGACGTGCAATAATGTAGAGACTAATATATAATCACAATGAAAATATTGTTTTACACATAAAAAACAAGTAAGTTAACCACTTTCATTGTTATTCCCATTTCATTCTTTAAGTACTGACTTCATATCACACATTATTGTCATACATCTCAATCGGCAAGATATCACAAATTTCCAAATGGTTCCATTCAGTATCATCAAAGGCACTGTAATCTGCTCAAAAGAGGTTGGAAACACAAAGCATTTTCTTCAGTCTTAAAACCTTTGTATTTGTGCCTCAATTATGGGCTTTGAAATTTTAAGCCAGTGTTCCAGACTAGCTTAGAATTCAGGGTCTTCAGCCTTTTGACTAAGGCCATGGTTTGTTCTTGGATCCTTACTGAAATTTAGTCTTGAGAAATGCAAAACTAGTCTTTGGACAATTCAAAACACTGGCTAATTCGCTACAAGGGAAAAACAATTCCGTGTATACCTCTACTGCTGTTAAAAGACTTTCTTTTCATTAAGTTATAAATGGCACCAAACCATTTTTCTGCTTTTACTAGATTGTTCACTCCCTCACAGCAAGGAATTATTTGTTAATTTTGAAATTTTGTAACACAAATTCCCATCAAAGCAGACTCCTTTTGTTTCCTTTCTCCCAGCTCTATATTTTGCACATTCAGCTCACAAAGCCCTTTATCGTACAAGGCAGTGGAACTCCAGCTTCTATGGCAAGGTTTGATTTTTCAGGAACTGTTTCACGTAGCTAATTATTTTAAGCTGTAGGCTATTTCACATACTTCCATAGTATGAGTGACCTGGTTCAAAAATTGAACAGTAAAGCAACAGTATCTCAACAACATAGTATTTGTAAAAAAAATTGTAATTTCATGAAAACAACATCCAATGGCAGCATCAATTCATTCATGAATTTGTACAAGGAAAAAGTAATTTTAGGTTTAAGTTCAATGTCACTTACCCAACATCAAATTCATATAGCTGAAGAGGCCTACTCCCTCTCTCATACACAGACATACACAAGAAAACTCTCTCATAACTATCCTTATATAGATTGTATTTCATTCATAACATGCCAGTAATTGGTGATATTATGAAATTACCCTGGTGAACTCAAAACATTTCAATATTTTGCATAGCACCCAAATGAAATTCAGCATATTACTACACGAGGTATTCACATATTTGTCCTGCCAGTTATTTTCATGAAGTTACAATATGGATGGGAAATAAACAAAAAAATTAGCACTCACTTCTTTCTAAAAATTCATTTGTCATACTGTATTTTTGTACTTTTGAAGTAAATTAACAAATGCTAATGTAGGATTGAACAAATTTGACTGTGAATATGCAAATTGGCCCTGAAAAGTCTCTGAGCAATTTGACCATTTATCATTCCTGGTCTGATGCTACATCACAGCATATCCAACTTTCAAAACACCTTCATATAAAACACACAATACTGATCAGATGGAAATTGCAGTGTCAATTCAATTTGCACCTTAACTTAGCTAGAAGAACCATCTTCCAACTTTTTGTGCCCCTTCTTCTGTCTGAACTTCCTCCAGGAGCAAACCTACTAAAGGGCATGTCCTCGATATGTTCCTTTTGTAACTGCATCTCTTCGCAAGACTGTGGTGCCAGTCTGTATATTTAAGTCCACTGTTGGTGGAGATGGAAGTGACACGTTTGTATTAGGTGACAGTGCTGTCTCTCTTGCATCTGGTTCCATTTGCCCAGGCACGAAAGGACCTACTTTTACTGGTGCCTGCTCATTGGATATCAATGGAGCTCTACTTGCCTGATAGAGAAGAAACAGTGTTTAGAAAAGTTATAACATTTTCTATTATAATGTCATCTGAGTTAACAAAGAATAAAAATGATAAAAAAAATCAAAGGTTTAAAAAAGCCCTGATAAAATGTGGCATAATTTTTTTAAATAAAAGGCATCTTACATTCAAGCTCTTTAACTCAAGGAATCAATTTCAACAAACTAAATAATTTTCATTTTCCATCCATTATAATGTTTTCCTGACCAAACTGCATTTCCTAATGCAAAATATAAAAAAGGAATACTGTAAATAACAGAATTGTTGCAACATGAAAAAGAAGCAACTAATACGCTGAAGTTGCTGTACATCTACTCTATTCAGATGTTACCTTTCCTACACACTGATTGAAAGAGAAACAACATGACCTCAATTATTCAGATTTTTGTCAAATGTGCGCTTATGCAGAACAGTTTACGATTTGAATAAACTGGAGTCAGCAGTAGTGGAAATGAGGATGACATGGGCGTGATCTCTGGCAATATTTCCATGAATGAGCTGCACTGATTAGTCCAACAGTGTTAGCAAGGACTGAAAAGGTCAGCTGGCAGAATTTATAAATATATATTTGACAATGATTCAGTACCCTGAAAATTAGTTCAACACACATAGTCCAAATGAGGGAATTTAGTAAGCAGGAGGGTAAATGGATGAAGATGATGTAAATTTTGAGAGGTGGAAGAAAATGGCATAACAGAAAGAGATTTTGAGTTTAAGACAGTTAACAATACTGTTCAGAGTTATTTAGTTATCCTACAGATCAGGTTAAAGTTCTGCAGTGCTGCTACATCAAGCTGTCAATGGTGGTGGAAAATTAAACAACTATCGGAAGAGAAGGTTCTATGAGCATCCCCATTCTCTGTGATGATCAAACCTTTCGTGAGAGAGGATAAGACTAACCGGAGCTTTTGCAAGCATTTTCAGCCAGAAGTGGCACGTGGCTGATCTCTCCTGGTCTCCTCTCATGGACCCAACATTAAAATACAAGCTTGCCACCAATATAATTTATTCCACAAGAGAAAGTGATGGCCAGTTGCACTGGACAAAACAAAGACTCTGGACCCTATAAATATCCCGGCTGCAGCACTGCAAACTTGTTATCCAGAATGAGCTGTGCCGCTATCAAGCCATTCTAATAACACTACAACACTGAGGAAAATTGCTTTCATGTGTCCTGTCCACAAAAGATAGGGCAATTCTAATCTGTTTTCCCCTCTTTTTATTCATTTAGAGAAGTTGGACATTGTTGGCAATAACAGCAGTTTTTACCTGTCCCTAAACATCTCTGGGGACAAAAGGGAGCTGGTGGGAAAACCTTCCTCTAACCAGAGTCATAGCTACCACAAAAGAGGATGCTTGTAGTAATAGTAACCCAATTATCTCTCTCCGGACATTATTGTAGAGGTTCCTGGGGGCAGTGGCATAAATCCAATGAAAACTTGAATGATGTTCAGATGCAAGTAACGTTTGCATCGCCATAAGTGTACCTGTGCAAGGAGAGTCAAATCATTTCTCTTTAACATTCAATGGCAATGCCATGGAATTCCACCATCCAGCCCCAATCAACTGAAAAGGAATCTTAATGACAAAACTCTTAATAGGGGCAGCTGTGTAAGCAAGTCCAGGTGTTCTACAGCAAGTACTGACCTAGTCCACAAAGCCTTTCTGTCATCTAAAAGACATATGTAGATTGTAATGGAATATTCTCTGATAGCCTGAATGACCATAGCTTTAACAACATTCAAACAAGTCAATTCATTCAGGACAAAGCAGTCCCTAAGCATAACTTCCTCCACCATGGGCACACTGTCCTTTACTTGCAGCAGCCCAAGTCCCCTTCAACGGCACCTTCCCAACCTGTGACTACCATCACTTAGATGGACAAGGGAAACATGAAAATATCAAGTCACAGACAATCCTGACTTGGAACAACTGTCCTGTCCCTTTGAGTCAAAATCCTGGAATTCTGTACCTACCGCAAAATGTTCAACAAGGACCTCAGTATAAGCAGAGGTCCAGCTGGGCATGAAGTTAAACTGCACCTGGCCATAGCCAATCTGAACACAACCCCAGTCCTTATAATTCCTTCCATAGTCAACCAGGGCTGTATGCTGTAATACAAAATAAGTATTCCTGATCTGGATAAATTACTTCTCTGGGCTGTCATCTGACACGATTTGGGACATGCCAGACTTGGGTCAGTTAACTGGGCTCTATTTTCAGGGGCAATTAATTGTGCAGTAAATGCTGGACTTGCCAGTGATATGAACTTGTTATTAATGAATAAGGGACAATAAAAAGAACAGAATGATAGGTTGTGTCCATGTGGCAGAGGGATGGATGAGCTAGAAATGTGAGGAACTGCACCTCACAAGCAGCATATGATAGAGAGCGAGGCATTCACAAACACAAAATTATATTATAAGTGGCACAATGGGCATGCTTGTACAAATCTGGCTTTTTGCATATTTGCAAATAACCTTGCAAGTTGACAGATATGGATATAAAAAGATCCAAACGGTTCAATATATTTCTTCAAGGAAGTAAACCTGCCATTCCTTCATGGTCTAATTTATACAGGACTCCTATCAAACCTTATTACCAAAATAACCGCAGATGAGAAATAACTCTCTCCTCAACAGTGTACTCACCCTGAGTTTTATAACAGAGCAACAAGGGGAGAACGAAAAAACAATGAAGATATAATGACATAAAATGTGTCATTTCCTACTCTTGGAACATCATAAAGCACAGCAGAAGCATTACTTTTGATTTTTTAAGTATACCCATTTATATAAGCAAACTATGGTGCAGCTATTAGAGCTGTTGCCTCACAGCTCCAGCAACTCAGATTCAATCCTGACCTCTGGTGCTGTGCGTGTGTGTGGAGGTTATGTATTCATGCCCAATAGGGTATCTCCTGGGCACTCCTGCTTCCCTCAACATTCCAAAGCAGGTTGGTAGGTTAATCTGGGAGTTGATGGAAATACAGGGAGAATAAAATGGGATTACAATAGGATTAGCCTAAATGGATATCAGATGGTCCATGCAGAATGTATGGACCCAAAGGCCTGCTTTCATGCTATATGACACCAGATCTCCAAGAACAACAGCAAATTGCCTCATGACATCATCCTTAAAACACTCATTTTTTGCTTTAGGTAATGTTGATCAATGGAAGGATATCAGTTAGAACCCCATTGTAGAGCAGGATGAGCAGACCTTTAACACTCACACCAAAGCCTCAAATCCCTCAACCAAAGATGGTAATTAACAATGTAGCACTTGTTCTGTAAATCATCAGAATGCTTCCCCAGATTATTTGGCCAATGTAGTAGGCATATTCTAACAATGTTGATGAATTCCATGCAACATCCCAATTTTTAGACTCAGAAACAGGATATGAGATCCAAAAGTAGTCCATTCCTTCTCACTAAATCACTTTGCACAAAAAAAAAATCACAATTATTTCTTTATCTAATTTATATCATCTCCTCCATGGCTTTTCACAATACCTTAATGATACAAATGAAAATGTTCTTCCACAACCTTTCATCTTACTTTTAGTTCATCAGCTGTTAAATGTATCCCAAGTACTTTAGTTCAGAACTAGCCAATGGGTCTTACCGTCGTCTGTGGCACTGTATTTGGACCTCCATTAGTCTTGACTGAAACACCCGCCTCATCTTTAATGAGCCCTCTTCTGTCAAGAACACTGAGAAAAAACAAATGCATTTGGGATTGATTTTTGGTTGATTAGAAACGTTTATTCCCTCTTGTGAGACAGGCTGGTGGGTGCAAGAAAATGGGACAAGAGGAAATTAAACAAACAAGCATTCAAACATCAAACACATGGGACACAATAATGGCACAACTTCAATGAGCTGCTGTCATATTACTGGCGCCACATTCTAAAATCTTCAACCAACTTCAGCACAATGGTGCACATATTACAAAGCCCAAAGCTGCAATTCACAAATAATTTCTTCAGAGGGCTTTGGCATTGGTAAATTCTTCATATTTGTGAGAGGCTAGAGAAGAAGCTGCAGGAGCCCTGGCTGAGATATTTGTATCATCATGAGCCATGGGTGAGGTGCCAGTAGACTAGAGGGTAGTGAATGTTGTGCCTTTATTTTCCTTTTAAGAAGGGTGACAAAGTAAAACTGGGAATTATAGGCCAGTAAGTCTAACATCTGTGGTAGGGAAGTTACTGGAGACGTTTCTGAGGGATAAGATATATGTAACATCTGGAAAGACAGGGGTTGTAGGGGTAGTCAGTATGGCTTTGTGCATGGGAGATCATGCCTTACGAACTTGATTTTTTTGATGAAATAACCACGAACAAATATTTCTACAAAAATATCAATTTCAACAAAAATTGATAAATATGCAGCTGCAAACTAAGCAACATGAAATCATTTTACTTAACAATTCTTACATTCTCAAAAAATCCCAAAGTTCTTTTAAATAAAAGGATAATATAGCCACTATTATTACATATGTAGACAAAGCAGTCAATTCGCTCACATTGAGGTCCTTAAGACAGCAATGAGTTGAACAATTGACATTTCAGTGTTGAAGGTTGAGGTTTAAGTGACTGCTGGCCAAGACATTAAATGGGTTTCTATTATGCACATTAGTCTTTTTATTTTAAATCTCAAAAGTGGATTTCTTACCTTGGTGGCACTGGTCCACAAAGGATCTCACAACAGTTTTTTATTACACCATCATGGCTGTAAGGGTTATGAATTCCATTTTTACCTGACCAAGAGCCTTTAATCTGTGCAAAAGATTGAACAGAGTAAAATTTTCACAAGGGTAAATACTTTCAAATCCAATACAGCAGATACAACTCAGCTAACACAAGTGCTTAGGCATCATGTGTAGTTCTTTTTGTAACATTACCTATTTACAGAGAAAAATAGTAATGCCTATAGAAAATAAATCAAAAAGATAATTACCACTGCATTGAGGTCTACACATAATATTAAATGCAACTTTATCAGAATACCACCCGTTCACTAAAAAAAACACAATAGTTGGACAAGGGTTGCAATGCTGTCAAAACTGCAGTTGATAATTTTGGGAATGGGATTTAAGGATTTGTATTCTGGTAATTATCACATATTTCAGCATTTAAATTAATATCTCATACTTACTAATAAACATAAATCTCACATCTACAGAATTCACTAAGCTGTTAAAAAGTGACAGAATACAAATGAAAACTAGCGAAGATGATGTTGATGATTGTTACCCTGAAATCAAATTGGCATCAATGTGTTAGAGCCAATATACATTTTAAAATTGGTATTAAATCTGGCTAGTTTCCAATTCACAAATTAGTTATAAAAGCAGCAGTTTTAAGAATCAATCATTGCAATGTAATAATTGGAGAAGTGCTTTCTTTGACAATTACTCTTGAGAAACAAAAAAATTTGCTTTCTCAACATTATCAATAAGGAAGAAACCTATACTGTGCAGGGGTTATCAATGTGAATAAGCCAAGAACACTGGCAAGGTTATTGTATTGCAACTGAAAGGGAATCCCATTAATTAAGTGGCAACTGCTTTGAGATCAGAAATCACCAAGTTCCTTTCCATAGTCAATCTCTACTTTCAATTACACCTGGAGGGAAATGGGGTTCACAGAGTGCAAGTTGTAATTTTTATAAAATGTGCCTTTTGTGGTTGATTAGTTATGGATTCATCCCCAAAACCAGAAGTTTACATAACCATTCCTGCTTTATACATTTTACTTACATCTTCATTTGTGGTTTGGTTGAGCGCAATAAGATAGGTGTGAAATCCAGACAGACCAATCACAGACCATAATGTGAAGAAGCAGATCACCACTTCTAGCACAGTAAAGGAAGAGTTAAAGAACATCAAATCAATAGGAAATATCATTTCATGCAGTTATTACATATTTGCATTTATGTTACCCTTTCCAACATCAAACTGTCAGAAAACATTTCAAACAAAAAAAATGCTCATTGTTACTTAAGTTAACTTTTAATATAGCACTTCAACTCCAGTGAAACCAGCTTCAGTTAAAAGGGTGATTCTGATGCCTACAGTGGGACTTTGTTTTATTCATTTTTGAAGTATACACATTTGATGTTGGATTATTTAAAGTTCCCAGATCTGATCTTCAGAATCAGATGAGCAAAACTGACATTGAGCAGAAAAACTGGATCTTGAATAAAGATGGAAACTGCAGACTTAAGTTCATGTATTTACAAGAGTACTTGTATTTAGTATAAATACATTTAATATTTTCCAAACATGAGTAGTGTTACATCTTGTTATGAACACCAACTTTCAACAATAATTAGTCCATAAGCAATACAATACTCTTGACAAACACTCAGGTTCATGAACCTTGGTTTAATTTTGAACATCTTTTCAAAATTTTGAAATCATCTAAACAACCAATCAGACAAACTGTTAAATGTATCTATCTCTTGTAAATAAAGTTAGCTATGCATCTTTTGTTGTTTTAAAGAGTGCAGTTAATCTCAGAGCAATGGGGTACTCTATTGTAGTATTTAAGGTATTGGACTAGCTGATCCATTGATCCTAATCATAATGACAGCTGGGGAATTCAATTAATTACATAAATATGGAATTGTATTTTTTTTAAAGAAAAGGTAATCTCAGTAACATTATCCATAAAACTACAAGACTATTGTAAAAGTCCATCTGATTCACTGATGCCCTTCACAGAAGAAAATCTGCCATCTGCATCAGGTCTAGATGACCTAAAACTCCAGACCCACAATGTGGTTGACTCTTTATTGCCTCTTCAGTTCAAGGGATAAGAAATGTGAGGATTGCCAGCAATGTTCGGATCCATTGAACATATAATTTTTTTTAAATGGTAACTTATTAAAGCAAATTCCAGTAGCAGTAAATTGCTCTTTAATTCACAGCTAATTTTGGAGTACTAGCATTTATATGGCAATATAGCGGCTAGCTACACTGAATAAAGACACGAGACACTCGTTTGGAGTCCAAGAGTCGAATGAACGACTGGGGTGCGC
>JARFYF010000112.1:67934812-67957138 GCA_030265395.1 Rhina ancylostomus | reverse complement strand
AGAATACCATCTACTTCATCTTTTCCTCCATGACATCAACAACCACTCTAGAAAATTCTTGCTTGGTGTCACTTGATGGCTACTAAACATTTTCTTTCAAATCTTCAACCTTAGTTCAGTGAACTTTAAAACTCAATTTCAAAAAGGTATCCCAGAATTTATTAATCATTAATTGACCTTGAGTCAAATTCATGCTTACCCTTTTAAACTATGCAATTTCAACATTATAGTATTAACTCCTTCTAATGAATAAACAGTATACTTTAATTTTAAACATGCTGGTATTCGACACATTATGATTGTCAATACTGTATATTATATTGATCTTCATCATAACTCTTAATTAAAAAAGAGGATGAACATAGTTCACACCACTTACAAGTGTGTAATAGTAAAATCTGTAACAGGGCCCCATGCCCCAAAAAACACATTCCTGTCTCACAGAAACTATTTCATTTCTCTATCCCTTGATCCAAACAAAGACGTAGTTTGCAATTAAATTTCCTCCACAAGTACAACCAAGGTCTAGAGAATTACAAGATTTAAAATGTTGAATTTAATATCAAACAAACTAACTAAGGAATTGAAGAAAAAAAATAGCCAGAGGTACATTTACTGTATAGCAACCAGGAGCAGCTTCACACCAAAGCAAAACACTTCCCATACACATGGGAAGAGTGAAAGATTAAGGATTTTTACTTTTAGCTGAAGAGTGAACAAAAACATTTCCCACATCAGGATGGTCTGAGGGCCTTTCACTTCTTTCTTAAGTGGAGGCCCAATGAGTTCCCCTCCACCAACACACACCTTCACCTGGCTAACCTTGCCCTCACATTGAACAACTCCTTAACTCACTTTCTCCAGATCAAAGGTGTGATATGGGAACACACACAAGCCCAGGCTACACTCATCTTCCTTTCAACATCCATTTCCATAACGAGGAACCCAAAGAGCCCTCCTAGGTGAAGCAGCAAATCATTTGTAGTTTTTCTAATCTACTGTATTGTAGTCGATGTTCACAATGTAGTCGCCTCTACATTGGACAGAAAAAATGCAGATTGGGTAACTACTTTGTGATTGTGTCCATCTTCAATCTGCAGGGGCAAGTCTGTGCTTCCAACTTCCATTCTCCATCCCACTCTCAATTGTCTGTCTGTGATCTCCTGCACTCTTACAACAAGGCCCAATGCATGTACTTTATCTTCCATGTAGGCAAAATACAGCCTTCTGGACTCAGTATCAAATTCTCCAACTTCAGACAACTCATCTTCTTGGTCTGTATTAGAACTGGCCATTTCTGCTTGAAGTCATCCATCTGTTTAATTGGCTTAGTTTCTCTCTCTCTCCCCATTAGCAAAGCCTGACTTGCTGAGCATGTCCCATAGCCATGCTAGTTGCAATACGTTAAGCTTTTTTGTTTCTATCTGCACCTATTAACTAATTTAACCAGCAAACCCCAACCCACCTATCCGCACCCTATCACAGATATCCCCTTTGCCCACCTTCTCTGCAACTTAATACTAACTTGTTTTTTTTCTGCTTTCCAGTTCTGGCAAAAGGTGTTCGACCTGAAACATTAACTGTTTCTCTTTCTATCGATGCTGTTTGACTTGCCATTTTTACTTCACACTTCCAGTAGCTGAAGTTTTACAATTTAAAGTTTTTCTTTCTGTTCTCTCATTCCTCCTGACAACCTGTTACAAGAGAATATCTAATAAAAAAGACCCCCTTATGAAACTACGATTCTTTTTCCTTTCCAAATCTGATAGACTTACTGCATTTTCCATGTTTGAGAAGTTTTGATATTGCCAAATTTTTTGCATCAACAACTCACATTGAAAGAGAGTAAGAAAGGTTTAAGGATTCTACACCTTAACACCCAAGGTGCTGAAAGCTCATCTACCAATTGTTGAACAGTCAGTGCAACTAATGAACAATTTTCATCAAGAAGAGGGCACAAATACTGATGTGGAAATGCTTATAGGAAGGATAAACAAAGCAAAATAATTATGAAAAGACAAGGTTAAATACAAGATAAAAATCAATAGCTTTAGCCCACATGGCTGGATTTTGTGTTTCAATCTTGCTCATCAATGGGCAAGGATTTATTATCAGGCAAATTACAGATTTTCAATAGAGTTGATTTTTAATACACATGTATATTACTTATATTTCTGTGCAACATGCTTTTAACATCAGTACTGGACATAATTCAGATTCCACATATTCAGGAGATCAACAGTCTCAGAGGGGGATGCTGAGCAATTAAATCTGCCTTCCCATCCTTCCATTCCACTTCCCTTTTGCAGTGACCTACCACCCAAAGAAAAATTTACCATTGCCCTTCACATTTCACATTTTAAAAAACTTAGCAAACATCAAACAATCATTTGCATTCCCACAGATTCCACAGGTATGAATTTTAGGATTGTATGGAATTAAAACTGGCTACATATGGCATGCAATGCATCTCCCCATTCTGTACTAGCCCTCAAGCCTAATGACAGACAAATCTCAGGGCTGCAAACTCATCTCTTGACCAATCCATTCTCTCTTCTACTTTGATACAAAAAATCTGGAGCAATATACAAAAAGTGCTGGAGAAACTTAGCAGGTCAGGCAGCATCCATGGAGGAAATAAACAGTTGATGTTTCAGGCCAAAACCCTTCATCAGGACTGGAAAGGAAGAGGGCAGAAGGCACTTTCAGAAGGAAGACTTTCCATTCATTTTGATGAGACACCCTGCCAAAATCATTTGGATGCAAAACTGTTCAAGTGTTTCTATCTTTCCTCCAATATTTTTCAAATGCATTTATTTTTCCAAAGAGAAAAATCTTACTTTCTATTTTATGTAAAATAGTAATGACCTCAAGTCATATGCTTTATTAAAACATTTTGTTACACAGTACTGGTAATTGTTACAGCCTGTTTACAAGGAACACCATAACCCCAAACGCTTCCAATTTGTACTGTTCATTGGGCAATTATTAATGAAGCTGGCATGCTGCCATCAAGGGTCAATGGCCTTGTCAACAAGCATCTTAGAGGTTATGAAAATACCTGCAATAACTGGGCAACCTTGATTATATGTACAATTCAAGAGGCAAGATAAAAGGAGATAAATTGATCTCATATAATGTAACTAACAGCATTAAATCTTTTATTTGTTGCACAGTCAGACCTTCAAAATAAAGGATCCAATGACCCACATGCATGGTCTTTCTTCAAGTACTAGAATCAGCAACAGGAATTAACACCATTCTGTTCATTTAATCCCAGAACTATGAAACTGAAACTTTATATTTTCCTTCCTCTTGTACATTTACACATCAACGTGAAAACTAGTAAGAAACAGAGTTCAACAAAAACAGATATCTCAAAAACAGCCTGGAAACACTGAAAAATGAGCATATGACACACAGAAACGAGTAACTACACAAAATGCAATTGACCATGGCAGTGACAAGAACGAAGCACGTGTAGAATAGAAATATCAAGACACTGACACACAAAGGAATCTAATGTTTTCTCTAGGCACATTAATGCTAAAAAGGATCATAAGAGAAGCGGTTGTCACTTAGGGACTAAAAGGTGATCTATCAGTAGTGGCAAAATGGAAGCTTAAAGATAAGAACCAAGAGCTTTATATCCATTTAATGTTTTCAAGCATCATAATCCAGGAGAAAATTCACAGTCACTTGGTCAAGCACAAGAAAGCCAAAACAGATACTTTTTTTCAAAAAGATAATAATGGCAGAGAATTTAAGTGAGAATAATGGAGACTATATATGTGTGGTTTTTCAAGAGGCACTTGATTAAGCATCACGTAATAGTGTAATTAACAAAAATAAAGGCCATGATCTGGTAGCTGTACGGATAAAGAATTGGCTAAGGAGTAGGCTGAAGTAGGCTTATAAAGAGCTGTGATGAATGGCTAGTTTTCTAAGCTGGAGGAAGGCATAAAATGGGAGTTCTCCAAGCTTCACTACTATGACCATTCCTTTTTTATCGTTATACTTTACTGAATTGGACTTGCAGGTACTGGGCGCAATTTCAAAATTTACAGATGACATGGAAGTTGGAAGTACAGAAATATTTTTGAGGTTACAAACAGGTTGGTGGATTAAATGGACACTTGGCAGATGATATTTAAGATAACAGAATATGAGGCAATATATTTTGAGAGAATTGGGTACATATTTTAAAGAGGTCTCAGGGTAGTGGCCTGAGAAAGTCTGTGCCTTCAGCAGGAATACAGCCAGGGTTCAAAGTGACAGCTTGGCGGCAATACATACATCCTCTAAAATGAATTTTGAAAAACACATCAACCATCACCCTTAAAATCTTGGATTGAACATCAACTGGTTATGCAGATGTTACTCAGAATCAGGAATCCTCCTCATTATTGTCATTTTGCTTACTTCAAATTTGGCAAATCTTAATCTCCGTTTACTAATTTCCCTAGAACATCCAACATACCCTTCCTCTACTGTAAGATAATTTTTCTTCCCCCCAAATTCTGTAATCAACAACATATACCTTTTCCAATCATTAAGACTATCACCATTGAGCTTGGGGTTCACATTGCTTCTAACCATTCACCTTTTCTTAACTGTAAAAGTGTTAATTATAAGGGCTAAAAGATATCTATTTTCTCACCTTTTGTTTTCTTTGCATCCCTCCCAGTCACAAACATCGGCTGACTTTTATCTTTTTCTATGCTTTTTCTTTAAGTTATGTTGTCCTTTACTTCCCCATTCATACATAACATCATACCAATTGGTCTTTGCTACATGTTTTTTTCATTTCTCCAGTATATACTCTATCACTTCTCCGCAGATACAAAGGAGCCTATAGGCAACTCCAAAACACCTATTAATCCTTTTCTATTTTTCAATTCTACCCCCAAGCTTGCTTACCCTATCATAATTGCTCTAACATTCAAGTAATTATCAAGGCTACTCCACCTTAATATTTTCCCTATCTTTCAATATAATCTTGGAATACTACAAACCAAAACTAGTTGGGTTGAGTACAAATCTTTAACTTTCAAAATTTCTGATTCTTCTTTTGGGCCTTGGTAATAGCCTGCCCTATAAACTGTCACCCAGATTTCCCCAAAAGGTACCTACAGAAAGGTCCAGCTAACAATAAGCAGCAAAATTCATACAAATATTTTGAAAGCATGACAGCTCCAATTTCCTTCAGAAATCAAGCAAAGCTTGCTGTATAAAATAGATTTTTCTCATCTTACTTATGGTTATTTTGCCAATCACTTGCATCCCATATCCCCTGGTTCTTGACCCTTATACCAATGGGAACAGTTTCATTGTCTAAACCTTTCATTATTTTTAATACCTCCATCAGATCCCCTCTCATTCTTCAACTTTAACAGTCAATATATGTAACTAAATATCCTTAGAATCATTCTAGTAAATCTCATCTGCACCCTAAAAGGCTTCATATCTTTCACAAAATGTAGTCCCAGAATGGGACACAATACTTCAATTATTGGTGTTATAAATCTGAACGTTGCAGAGTGAGAATCATGGTGGGATCCAGTACATATGGTCCCATGAAAGCATATACCAACCATCAACCACCCATTTACACTGATCCTATATTAATTCCTTTTTTTTGTCCCCCACATTCCTTTAACCACTTCTTCCAATCTGCCCTACTACTTTTATCAAGCTAGGCAGATGTGGTATTGAGACAGAGAACATAGTCCAAAGCCAATGAGCACTTGTGCACCAGACAACTATAACTTAGCAGCCCAAAGTGGGCATTTATTACAATGACAAAAATGACTCCTCCCATTCCCATACAAAATAGAAGTGAAATGATACAGGACTGTAACTGATGGGAAAATTAAAAATATAATTGATGATCAGGCAGAGAGTACAGCCCAATCAGCTTTCACTTTTAGCATTTCAATCAATTACCCCTTACATTCCTTAACCACACTTTAGGACTAGTAAGTCTCAAGGTTAAATGGATGCTTGATCACACATTAATATTTCAATTTGTTTATTGGTATGCAAATCAGATTAAGGTCAATTTTATATGACTAACTTTGCCTCCTCCAATCCTAGTTTTTCGCTTTCCTTGCCTCCTTTGCAGATAATGCCAATTCCATACAGCAGGATCCCATGATCGATGTTTTCCCACATCAAGTATTTATCAGTTAGTGACCCACAGAGAATCCAAAAAAAAAATCACAGAATCATGGAATGGTCACAGCAAGGAAGGCAGCCAATCATCTGTCAAGTTCGTACTGACTCCATGTAAAATCAATCCAGATAGTCCCAATGCTCCATCCTTACCCAATAACTAAAGTCCCTCATCCTTAGAATCATTCTGGTAAATCTCGTCTGCACCCCCGAATGGCTTCACATCTTTTACAAAACCCCAAATTACTTTCCCTTCAGATACCAATCCACCTCCCTTTTAAACACTACAATTGAATCTGCCCCTGCTATTACCCCTGGCATCTCAGTCTGGAACTTAACCATGTCACTTTTGATTCTTTTGCCAAACATCTTCATTCTCTCTTCTGTAGTTCTTAACCCACTACTAATGGAAACAGTTTCTTTTTATCTGCTCTATCTATAGCCTTAGTGATTTTAAGTATCTCATTCAGATCTCCTCACAACTCCTCTGTTCCAAGCAGAACAATCCTGACTTCTTTACTCTATCCATGTAACTAAAGACCCTCTTGCCTTTGTAAATCTTGAATAGATATATTGCAATAAATAAACATTCAGCAAAACCGAATGACAAAGGAAGTTATCGTCATTTGCACTCACTTTGTCAAAACACTATTTTATTCCATACATGTTTGAGCAAGTGGTTATTAACATAATTCTGGTTTACAATGCACATAAGCATCTAAACCATCAGCATTAATGTAACTGGGTGCAATTACTACATTTCCCCTCCTTATTTTCTTTGTCCAAGAGTGTAGCACCTGTAACCTTCCACTTTCTTAGTGCTACCTGATATCTGAGAAGACAGGAATTTTGCAACCAATGTTTGCTTTTACTTCTCTAAGCAATTCAATGCACATCCCTTTGAGACTGGGTGATATAGTTAGCAATTAAAATAGTATTTTGTTTCACGCTCTTAACTATTTAGTTACATCAATAGTTCAACTTTCTGCCCAAATTGTCTGCACATTTTATCAAGTAATGAGAGGCCACTACAGGAACAAGTGCATTATGATCTTAAAATAGACATCCACTGATCAGTTGCAAAGTGTTGACTATTTCCATATTGAACAAATGTGAAATGTGGATTAGTATCTGAAAGGAAATTCAAAGTTAACTCAACAGGGAAAAAAATGTTATTTACAGTATAATGTAAGACATGTTAATGTGTGAAGTTAACTTTTAAACTACACTAGTTTTTAGGCCTGAACTAGAGCTTACTGCAGTTTTGGACTGCCTGTTGGAACTACTATGCACAGGAAGTGGAAAAATAAAACAGTCTCCTTGGATTTTCAAAAAAAATACATTGCACACAATGGCATTTGAGCAAAGAGAATTAATCAAATTCTAAATAAAAACATAATCAAAGCATAAAATCCTACTTACTCATTGTTCACAAGTACTGGCATTGAAGGAATACTAATCAAGCATGAAATATCTCACCTATCTCATCGCTTCCCATTTAGGCTAATACTTTCCACAGTTTTATCTTGGTGCAAATGCTTCTCAACCAATATAACCAATGTAAATTTGGCCCAGGAAATTGGATTATTAATCTACTAAATTTACCATATTATAGTTCACAACTCCAATGCAAAAACTAATGTGTGAACTATCACACTCCAAGCAATTCAGAGATTAAATTCAAATTAGTTCCCTTCTTTACTATTTGGCAAATATAGATAGGAACAAAATATTCATTACACATCCCTGCTTTTGTGTTTTCTTAACTCTTTGGACAGATAAACACACTGATGACAAAGACAGACAAAGCAAAATGCAGATTTATTTCCAAATTAACTCCTACCCTCAAGCTGTGTACACTGCAGCATCAAATGCAGAGGCCTTCTGTTGCACTTCATTCCAACAATCCCAGAGGAAATGCTCCACACTTTACCTATTCTAATATTCCTTTCAAATTCTTTCACAATTTGCACATGTTTTTTGTTATGTATTACCCAAAAAGAGAAACCACAATTTAAGGCAAAGTTAGGAGTACTAAGGTCCACATGTAGAAAAATCTAGATGGTACTGGATGGTCATAATTTCATTCCTTTCATGATTCACACAAATCAAGATTAGGATACTGCCTCAATGAAAGTCAGTCACCCAGTTCAGTTTAAAAGTCTACATTTAATACAAGAAACTTGTTTTCCAAAACAAAAATCAACACTTTGAGCAATATTTTGAGTAATGATCAAAAAGCAAGGGGGTGAAATAAATACTTTGCCTTTATCGAATTCCACCACCTGGCTGATTCTGTACTTGTGTTCTTGGCAAAACAAGCAACAGAATTCACAGGTTGGTCCCATCTGGACCTGTTGCATTTTTAATAATTGATTTCAAAAATTGGAAGTGTTTTTTCCTCTACTTTCTTCCATCCTGAAGTCATTTGGTAGAATTACACAAACAAGGACATTCCTTTAATACATCAACTGTGTCTTCAAACGTTATCAGGCTTTGTAACTACAAAGCATTTCAGAAAAATCCTACTGGCTCCTCTGTAGATAACTGCACTGCTCCTTGTGGGGGTGGGTGGGGGGTGATGAGAGGACGCGACAATCGCCTGACTCTGAAATGCAGCCAGAATCCTACTCCCACATCTAGAGAAACGAAGGCCAATTGTCAGGTACAGTACTCATTTTGGGCCTGCGATTAACTAGGATAGTCCAAGAAACAATTCAAAGACTTTCGGCACACCTACGGGTGTTTTTTTCCCCATAATGTGGATAGTTAAAGCACTGAGGAAAACGGTTTTAAAAGTTTTAAAGCATCTTTACAAAAAGAACAAAGACAAATAATTCTCGCTTTGTAACATACTATGGGAAGGTAACTCCTGCAAATTAAGTACTCCCAATTGAAGGATTCAGCAAGCCATCTTATCTGCATTTGCCAAATGTAACAGCAAGAAGGAAATCAAATTAAAACGCATCATTTCATCACAAACGTCAGCAAGATCAGAATTGCTTCAGCTCTCCTGCTGTTCTCCATTCCCAGTTCACATTGTATCCTTTTGTGTTCCTTACGGCTTAATTACTTCGTTAAACTAAAATAACACTTTGCGAAACGGGTTTTATCAGTGTAGAAGTGCCTCGCGCATATTTTTCAACAGCGCAAAGACTCCATAGCTACCAAGGTCACGGCGTTATCAAGTGAAATGTTATAAAAGGCAAAAAATAATGAAACATTAGAAACTCCTTGAAACAAATACCCGAAAGATTTGTTAAATACTTAAAAACATAGTTTTTATCCAAAAACTGAGATTTGACAGGTTGCAATATAAGTGGGACGGAGGATGCTCCAAATGCACACGATATAAAATTCATGGAGATCAGACGCAAGCTACACGTTAAGTGGTCAACGACGAATGGCTTTCATACAGATTCAAGCTACTCCCTAAATACAATGTTTTCCCTCAAATATAAAAAAAACTACAGCGTAAATAATGATGATTCCCGCAAGTTTCAAAGGTCCAAGTCCTTATAATCCTTCTAACGCCCTCAAAGAGCAATTGGATTTATCTGTCATTGTTACTTACTCAAACCCGAAGAACAACGCACTGGTTCCCACGATGAGGAAGACGGTGAGGTAGAAAACTCCTTTCTGCCGGGCCATCATGATCCTGCCATCGCAGCAGAACGTGTTTCTGCCAGGCAGTTTCTGCCATTTCCGCGTCGGCTTCTTCTCGCCCTTCGTCGTATGTATTCCTTCGATCATATTGTTTAATAAAATATGTAAAATCCCTTACAAATTTAATATTTTAAAGTCCCAGATCTTGATGGTAATGTGCTGGCTGCAATCCACCTTGCAAGGTAGGTGCCTTTGTCCGCGGCTTTGCAATGTTTCCTTTCCTCGTCCCCGAGCCCTGCCTGCTACTTATACTTATCACTGCCAGCACCGTGTGTGTCTCTCTGTCTGCTCTACTCCATCTCTGGGCAATACAGCCACTCGCACAAGGCTTGGCGAGACCTCCGTCGTCCACGCCCTTTCCCACCCCCGTTTGCAACTCAATGTTGCGCGTGTACCCGCCGCCGAGCTGGTTCCCGTCACCCGCGTGCACCCGCATGGCTTCGTCTCGCCGTGAGCGCGCACGCATCTTCAGCCTTTTCAGCCGCAACCCATTCATGTTTTGCCGAAGCTTTCGAAGCTCCTGTGACTGGTAGAAATTCGCTCTTAACCAGGTCATGTGTAGAGAGGGGATGGGAGCGGAATGATGTACTGTATTAATTTTAGGATATTATTAGCCTAAAATCAAGGCCACTGGGGTCGGATTATCAGATAGAATCCGCAGAAGTCCTGCATCAAGTTTATTAAAAATAACACTGTCAAAAACAAATCATATAAATGCCACAGGAAATACAGTAAGTTTAAGAATAAACATGGGATTAAAATAAATACTTATTTGAGTTGCGCCTTGCAGCCGTTACCTTCGCTATAACAGTATCTCAAATGAGTTCATCGTTGAATGCATTGAACGGCGTGAAGTTTCCGTATTTGCACAATTGATATGAATTAAATTTCACATTGAGCTTGTCTGAGGTGACGCAAATTGTGTTTTGTAGCCATGTATTGCTTTTTTTAAAACAATGGCCAATTAATGCTCTGGCACTGAGATATGAATATTCATTGAGGGATAATTTACTGTCTGAATTAATTTCAAGGCGTCTGCGTTAGTAATACAAGGCTTTATTATTTAAATTTGATGATATTTTGCGTTGGTAATTCCTAGAAGTGTTAGTTAAAAAAACACGCAGCCAGGGAGACCAGACGTCAGAAACCTGCATGAAACCAACATTTTATCTCCTTAACTGCAGGATTCTGAAATTAACAATTCAAGCCCCTTTTATTCTCCCTCGTAATCCAGCCACTCTCGTTCTCGGTACATCCATGATTTGGCATTGAATTTATACCACTCATTCCATCTTAGACCTGTCATTACATTTCCACAAACAGCTCTGGAGCCATCAATCATTTAGAAACTGATTACCTCAGACTGCACTTGTCCTTTTACCCCCCCTCAATCTGTTGTTATTCATACAGTTATGGCTAGCTCTATCATTTAATATTGCAGCTCTGGGGAAAGCATTCCACCTAAATTCTAATGAGAATCGGAAGCTCCAGAATTCCCTTTCCACTTTTCTATCTTAATTCTAAGTTGCTCTTTGAAGCCTACTCTTTGAACCAAGCATTTGCTTAGTGTTATTATTAAATTTCTGCGTCAGAATTTCTGCATGTCCTCCTCCTGTTTGTTTCCAGCACAAATTAAATATTTTGGTCAAATCCAAGTTATGAATAATTCTTGGAACTAAAAAAAGTTAACAAAAATTAATTCAACTGATTGATTTATGTAATATACAAGTCATTGGTAACTAGAGAAATTACAAAAATAATTTTATCCCGTGCCTGAGGTGTTTTCTAATCATTTTGTGAGGATACAACATCCTGGTAGTCTTGACATTGGCATTTTGAGATTTTGAATAAAAATTGTTTCCTTTTGATTCTGGAAGCAATACTGCATGATTCTTGCTGTTTGCTCAATGATACTATAAGTAAATTTGAAGTAAAGAGAAAAAGGAGTGTCAACTTATATGGGATGGGAGTTTCCAATTTTGTTGACTTTGGTAACGTATACAAGTTTCATCAAACTTATGAAACTGCATGATACACACAAAATTGTGCCTGACGTTTTCGTAAGTGGTTCGTGCAAGCACATAAAGGGACTCGCATTTTGCAAAAAAGAACATGCACAGCTGATTTACATCCATCCAAATATTTTTCACCACACACAGCCAAAATTGCATTAGATTCATGGCAGCAAATCCTCTGCATCTGTGCTGCTTAAAGCATGTCTCAGTCATACTTTCATGGGTGTGTAGTGTGTTGTTGGAGACTACCAGCAAGCACTAGATGAAACATTCATGTGGCTAAAGTGACTTCTGATAATTTGTATTTTCTCCAATTATTCTTCACCTTGTGTATTCAATAGTGGTACTGCTGGATCTACTGGGTTTAATGTTCAACTAGGAGAGGGATAGGGAACTGGATAGAAATTGCCAGGGGCCCCAAAGCAGAATGGAAAGACCCATCGGTGACAGACCCTGTCATCCAACCCTCACAGGAATGATGTATTCAGAAGTAGAGTTGTCAAAGTTCTGTAATATTCTCCAGGCAGAGCTCCAACCATATACTCATAATTGGACCATTCTGTATATCAGAAGTTAACATCACTGCCATGCTGAACATCTTGGCCTTCAGATTATTCCTGGCAGCAGCAGCAGCAGCTGACTACCCCATGTATTGTAGTTTATGGCTCACCACAACATTAGCAAAGGTAACTGATGCTGCCTACTTAAGGAAAAGGGAGCTGGTTAGTGCAGGTTCAAGGATTGTGCTTTTAATCTCCAAGTCCCAGATTGCTTTCTTTGCAGCGATCCTTATCAGATCTCCTTCCCGGTATTTTGAAAGTCCATAATTACTGTCCTAAAGCATACTATAGCCCACTGACTTTGAATTAGTAAATCATTTCCAACTTGTTGATATAAACAAAAGAAGTCAGTGTCCAGGCATCATGACTTTAACAGGCAATAATGTCTTGTCATATACATAAGGGCTAAACACCCACTTGAAACCTCCTTCGTCATTATAGTTTCTACCTGAGGTAGCCAATACTAGCAGCATCAAGAAATGATAGCCCAGGTGCAGAGTAACTGGTGACTCTAAAGGAATATATTGTGGGCCCACCCTGAATTTCTGTGAGTGCCAGAAAATGGAAGCATTCCTATTTTCTGAAATCACCCATATGCTCATGTATGCCTACATGCAATGACCTTAGTCTTTACCCATAGGTAAGAATTCAGGATCAATGTCAAATATTACTTCGTCACCTTAGTTGTCTTGAATGCTTCCTCTGATATTTTGCCTCCAGAATTTGTAAACAGGGAATGGGCTCAAATGGATAGTTTTAACAATATTGTGCAGTTATACAATTTCACACTATCACACTTCTCCAATTAAATAGTTACACTCTAAATAATTTCAGTTTTAAAAATACACATAAAAGAAAAAAATACACTGAGATTGATGGACCAAAACAGTGTGCATGTTCGCAAAATATGAAGAGAAAAAAATAGCACAGGCAGTGGCCATGCTCAGAATAAACATTAAGCCAGATTCAGGTACTTCTACTACACTGTGACACTATGACCTGCATACCATTTCAATTCCATTGCTTTTGGAACACATAAATGATTACAAGGTGGATACCTACTCCACAATGTAATTCAAGAGGTGCAGAGATTGGCAACAGTATCAGTTGTTCCAGGGCCTGTTAAGAAGGACACATATCGGTATTGAGATGACCCTAAGACCCAATGGCTGATAAGATAGATATGATCACACATGTCCTTAGGTGCAAAACATTGCATTATTGATTCTTATATGAGCCTAAGGAGCATTACTATCTAAGGAACAGTGTTTCAGAGTAATTTCTCCCCATAGTTTGCAATAACATTTGTAACATGAAGGTTAAATAAATGAAATAATTTCCAAGGTTATTATCCCTGATAATTATAGCTTGACCAGTTCTATGGTTTGAATGTATTGAAGCCCACGTACCCTTTAAAGTCATTCAAATGATGAAGATGGCACGATTTTCATAGTAGCACATATTCTGACTTTTAATTGATATCACATGTTCATCAATCAACATTGCCCTCACTGTCATTCACTCTGTTCATAATCTCAAACTAAAAATAATTTATATTGCTTTCACACAGTTAGTCCTGCATACTTTCATACTGACTTATGCTGAGCAGAGATACATATTGTAATTACAGTCACCTATTACATACTGTTTAAAATTGAAGATTCTTCAAAATTTTAGTTTGACTCGACCTCAGAAAACCAATAACTGGCTCTTGTCTCTTGGTTAAATGTTGTTAAAAATAAAATTAAACTACTAGTAGAGATCCTTGCAACCCCATATAAGTGGGATCATCATGGGGGTGCTAATAATTTGCTTCACTTCATGATTTATGGAAAAAAAGAAGTTAGCCTACCCCAGATCACAACCAATGTTTGTGCATATCTCATTAAAGCATACAAAAACCTTAAAGGGCATGACATGGTAGATACACAGTTGATGATTCCCCTGCCTGTCTTATCAAGAACCAGCAGTCACAATCTCAAAATAAGAGGTTGGTCATGGAGGATGAAGGTGAGAAGAAATTCCTCACCCAGACAATAGGGAATCTGGAATTCACAGCCCAGCAGGGATGTGGAATCTCAATCACTGTGTATATTCAAGAAAAAGAGATCAATTGATTTTTTAAATATTAAGATAATCAAGGAATATTGTTTTGTAGAGAACAATGGCTCCAATGCAAGAGTTCAGCCATGGTCATTTGAAAAGCGGAGTTGCCACAAGGGGCTTCTATTTCATATGTTTTAATCCCTGGCTATAAACTGAGTTTGGTCTTTGAGAATGAGATTGATATGACTATAATCCATAATTGGTTGGTTCTTATAGTCATTTGTGGTATAATTTTCATGTTCTAACATGAACTTGCTTTTGATCTGCTTTATAATTTTGTTACTCGTGAATGTGTTCTTAATAATAATGGTGGCGTCAGAGAGGACGGGACAGAAGCTTCTTCCACCAGTTACACCCATTTCTTCAATCATCGAGGAAGTAGTTTAAGACTGCAGGCCATTATACTGAGTCAGATGAGCTGTACCAACTTCTTAATAAAAGCAAGCACTGTTGAAAACCTCTAATTAATTTTATAAATAGTTCACAAATTTTGCAATTGGACCAAGTACTCTAGCTTCACAAAAGGCAGAAAAAATCTTCAGTAAGAGACTACAATTATCTATTCGACAAGGTTTATGATAATGATAGATTTGGACTTTGTGCCACTGGTATTTGAGAAGTCATCAATGCAGGTTCTTCCTTTTCTCAAGTTTGTTTCTTTATTTCTTAGTGACAATGTTTCTAATGTGTCAACATTCCTCAAGTGCAAATTGTCAACCAACTACTTGACTGCAAAGAACATTGCAGCTGAGTTTGATTATTATTATTACCACATAGTCCTTTACTTTCTAAAAATTGCCGTGGGAGGAGCAATGATGAGAAAGAACTTAGCCCAAAGATTTAAAAAAAACCTGCAGATGCTAGAAATCTGAAAATTCAGAAAATGCTGGAAATACCCATCAGGTTAAGCAGCATCTGTACGGAAGGTAACAATAACCCTTTGAGTATCCTATGACTTATGTGAGTTCCCATGACATTCTGAGACAAATATAATCTGGTTACAACTAAGTTCTTGAATAAAGCTGACCCTATGATTAACAAAATAATTATGTTTTATGGGGCAAAGTTCATATGCAAACTGAGAATTTGTTTTAAGGTTTCTCCCCTTCAGCAGGATACTGTCAACCTAATATTTAAAAGGTGAAAAGGCTAATATCACTGGAAAATAAACCAGAGTTTATGTCCATGAGGATTCATTAAAATGACAGCCATATTTCCTTTAAAGATATCAATAATCAAATGGATCCCTTGACATGAGAGACCAGGACTACTTAGTTCCAGGCAAAGTAACTATAACACAGAAGTTCATAGGTTTAGTATTTCTGTTATCTGATAAATAATTTGCCACATGAGCTAACTGGCAAAATAATCTAGCCAAGGGTCTGTCATAAACCATCCTTTGGAAGGTCTTTTGTGATCCATGTGAACCTGAAATTAGGTTACTAATATTCAATAAAACTTGAAATAACTCACTACTACACTTTAGCAGCAGAAAGATTGCAGATGCTAGAAATCTGAAAGAAAATCAGAAAATGCTTGATGTTAGGCAGCATCTGTGGACAGACAAATAGAGTAAGTGTTTCAGATTCTGATGAAATATCATTGTTGACTGTTTCTTTGTCCACACATGCTGTCTAACCTGCTGAGTGAGTATCTAACATTTTCTGTTTTCAGTAATTTTGAGTTTGTCTTTCTTAATATCAGTATATAGATTTCCAGCTCACCAAATGGGCTTTGTTGATCAGACCACTCACAAATGAAACTAACCAATTTTCATTTGTATTTTGAGCTGGGCTCAGTACACAAAGGCAAGTGAAATTTTGGTAGTTAGACTATTACCAAAAACTGATTTAAATTTCATGCAATTGTCACGTTACTTTTCCACTACATGGTGAGTTCTAATTGGAGGCACACATATGGCAAATTAAAGTCAATGACTGGATGAAGACTCTGTCCAGTGCAATGCCAAGGGGGAAAAAAACAGAATACCTCTGTCATTCTCAGTTTATAATGACTGAATTGACAGTACATGAAACAGAAATTAGTCTTGACAATTAATCTCAGTGCTTTTGATCTGTACAGAAGAACATTACGCTTGTGCTGGAAGGCATTTGTATATATGTGTCTAGTACACAATACAACCCTATTGCTCAAGATAAAGTTAATGAACAATGCCACCAAGGTTTGTTAACAAGGAATGACCACTTGCTTGAGATGCTTACGAGTTGCCAATGTCTGTGAAATATATTCAGATCTCCAAAAGTGATGGGAGTGGCAAGTGACAAATAAGCAGAATAAATCTTAGAGGCTGTGTGCAGCATGATAGGGTAGAGTTAGATAAAATAAGAAGCCCAATCAAGGTAGAGGAGTATTTTACTCTGGCAGCAATTACACACCAACTTAAGAAAGATATCAAGGATAGGTCTTTTCTCCAATTCTTTGGAAAGAGTCATGCTGAGTGGAAGGGACACAGAAAAGAGAGGATAGGGAGAAAAAATGGCACGTTCAGCTTGGGTATCATTGATCTTAAGGGACATGGTGTGAAGGAGGTCAATTACTTCTCCATGTTGCAACCAAATGAATGATTGTAAAATCATATTCCTGAGACACAATGCTTGCCATTGCTGTTACCTATGTAAATCACAAGGTTTAAAGTTGAAGATTATACAATTTTAGCTTTGGAGACTTGATATACTTTCCACTTCATTCTCAGCCTTCTTTGATGCCTGAAGCAGTGATGCTCTATTGTGTAGCCTGCAGCAGCCATCTCTTGCTATTTGCCCCATCAGTACTGACAGTTATCTAAATCATTTTGCAAAATCCTCTAAACTTGAACCTAGTTTATCAGCAATCTTGAAGCACTTGGAATTGCTTTATAAATAAAGCTTGCTGAATATGCCATTTTCCATCTGAAATGCATGACAAAGTCAGGGGAGGCATCTATTTTTGAGCCAAGTTATCAGCCATGATGCTTCAACTTTCCAAACTCAGATGTTTAAATTCTATTTGCTGAAGATGTTGCTATTCAGGAGAAATTATCTGACACATTAAAGAGTTAATGCTGTGGGATGTATTGAGCAGGTAGTGAACAGATTGATCTCTTTGACCAAGCACAAAACTTATGGTCTGCCAGGCAGCCACGATCCCGATCTTCCTGTCCCTGATACCCAGACTTCCTAAAGCATTGTAAAGATACACCCAATGCTGTCTCCAAAGAAATCCTCCAATTCACTGGAAGAACAAGTGAACCAACGTCAGTATGCTCTCTCAGGTGAATATCCCCTACACTAAGGCCCTAATTATACTCAGTTCTGCTGGGCCACATAATTCCCATGCCCAACACCAGTCTCCCAAAACAGACAATATAATCCAAGCTCTGTCATGGGAAAAGATTACCAGGTGGACAGAAGATGAAAGGATTTCCGCAGAGTTTCCTTGAAAAAATGCAACATCTCCATTACTTCCTGAGAATCCCTGGCCATGATCGCTCAGAATGGTGAAGGAACAGTTGAGTTAATATTGAAAATCTCAAGTCCATGCATTGGGAACAAATGAAAGCACTGTGCTTACGCCAGGAGTTCAACATCTCAGAAGCTATGCACCACTCACCTCTTACCCTATCTGTGGAAGAAACTGCAGTTCCCACATTGGCCTCTTCAATCACTTCTAAACCCTCACAAGTGGAGTGGAAGCAAGTCATCCTCTGTCCTGAAGGACTGTTGAAGAAGGAGAATATAAATTGACTGCTACTCCTGCTCCACAACGGCAGAATGCTGCTGATTTTGTTTGGTGTTTGGGTCTCATTTAAATTTGATTAGCAAGCTGCCAGTGCTAAGTGTGTTGTTTGGCAGGTTGGGAAATCTGTGAAGCAGTGCTGCATGTTAAAGTGACTACATTTTCTAATGGGACAGTAAAGTATGAAAAGTACAGTTGTGAAACAGAAAACAGCATGTAGCCTAGTTTCAGAATACTAGCATCAAGGTAGTTATTCACGTGTCAAGGCAAAAAGTAGATAAGCAAGTAAAAACCTATCACCTTGCCAACACTGACAACATTCCTACTTTGAACAAAACTACAATTTTTCTAAGCTTCATCAGTTGTAACATTTCATTGTAACAGCTCATGGAATCATGCACTAAACATACAGCCTTCAGACTATGTTCTTGGGTTGGATCATTAGCACTAGGGATAGCCACAAACTGATCAATGTATAATAAGACATCTGACAGGTGGTTTGTCATTAGTTGAAGCGGGGTAGATAATGTTTCCGTAACAATGACTTTTTCTGAAGTTTGCTCTTGCTCAAACAACATGAGATCATCAAATGACAATCTTCTTTATGTAAATGCAGCAACTGAATTACATCTTCCTCGACAATGTCTTGAGATCCAGCCTTGCTTGCTAGTATCTTCCTAGTAACTTTCCCTGCAGATTTTGTTAGTGGAAAGTGTGTAGTTGTTGATACACTCTGACCATGTGTTTTTCCAAACACCATTTATTGTAGAAACTTTCACTTCATTCCATGAGTCAGCTATGTTACCTATTCCATTCATAATGTTGAAGCTTTTCCAAAATTTTTGAACTGTTAGTTTACCTTCTCCACTAACTGCATTAACCAATTACTTAAAAGATTTTCTTAAATGATACATCTTGAAATATGCAAATACACCTTGGTCCATTGGTTGTAATAAGGATGCTGTGTTCTTGGGCAAGTATTCAATTCTCACATTATTGGAAAGATTTTTTTAAATTCAGTGGGTGGCTCAGTGCATTATCTAGAATGAGCAATGCTTTGTTGTAAATGTTACATTTGGCACAGTATTTTTCCACAGCAGGACAGAAGTAATTGATAAACCAGTCATGAAAATTAGTCACAGTCATCCAAGCTTTCCTACTTGAGCACCAAATCACAGGTAAGTTAGGTTTTGCATAAGCTTTCAGGGCTCTGGGAGTTTCAAAGCTGTACGCTAGAACAGGGTTTAACTTAAAATCTCCAGCTGCATTGCCTCCCACAAGCAGAGTCAGATAATCTTCGTAAGCTTTAAAGCCTGGTTCAGTCATCTTTTGAAAATAAATGTCGTTTCAGGCATGCATTTCCAAAAAAGACCCATTTCATCTATACCGTTGTGGCACATATTCTCCTTCATCAATGATTCTCTTGAATTCACTAGGATAATTCATTGCAGCTTCAACATCAGCACTGGCAGCTTCACCACTTACTTTAATACTCTGCAAGTTAAATAGCTTCTGAAACCTGTAAAGCCAACCTTCACTTGTACACTGCTACCTTCTCCTTTCACTAAAGTATCATACAAGATCTTGGCCTTATCTTGAATAGCGTTCATATTTAATGGTGCTATATGTTGCATCTGGTCTTCTATCCACACATTCAGGAAATGAAAATAAAGTGCTTGAGCACTTAATGGTGTTACAACTTGATCACTTACCTAATTTTGCCTCTGTTGGCCCTTATTGTTCCCACTGTAGATAATAACAAGCAGCAAAGTTTTAGCAATTGCACCAAGTTTTTCCTCTAACGTCAAACCTTTGTAAGTATCAAGCTTTACATCCAATGAAATTCCTTTATGTGGTCATTTAGGTTTACTACCTGCACTTGAACTTGCTGGCCATTTTTCAGACATCTTGAGGGTAAATAATATGGAAAATTCTTGAAAAAACAACTACTAGATGGCTGAACCTGCCATGTTAATTGAATTCAAACCACCACATCATTTGCACATGCATTGAGAAATACGAGTTGAGTTTCTGAAAAAAAGTGACATTTGTTGTTTCTTTCACATTTTGTTTATTTATTTTCCACATAAATTCCACAAGAGTTAATTTTCATTCTGTATCTCAAAATTTTTTGTGATTTGTGAATTCCAGAAGGGCACATTTCTGTTACCTGATCTGCCCTATTACAGGGTTACACTGTACTTCCAATTGCATAAGCTGGCAAGTGTTAGATATTAATTTGGATGTGTGATGACAAATCAGGGAGCTACTGCCTCATAGCTCCAGTAATCTGGGCTCAGTCCTGTCTAACCCCCAGTGCTGTCTGTATGGAGTTTACATGTTTTTCTTGTGACTCCATTGGGTTTCTCTGGGTGCTCTGGTCTTCTCCCAACTCCCAATGACTTGCTGGTTGGTAGGTTAATTGACCACTGTAAATTACCCCTAGTATGATAGAATCTGAGAGGGGTGGGGTGAGTGTTGATGGAATGTGGGAAAAATAATATTGGAATAATGTTAATGGATTCTTAATGGTCTGTTGGACTCAGTGGACCAAAGGGCCTGTTTCCCATCCTGAAATCAATGGCTCTAAACTGAATTTGTGTTGCCTGCTCATCACCTGCCCCATATTTTGGTGCACATTCACAGGTGACCTGAAAGGATTCTTGTGATGCAATGTCTTCATTATATTTGTGCCATTGGTGTTAAGTTTACATATTGGTGCTTTTATACCAACTTATTGATGTGGTGGAATGCTCACCCATGACCAGCACGGCCACGTTTCACCAGGTGGACCCACTGAACCCACCACCAATACCAAGATCCATCTCCCTGCCCCACTTCCTCCCTTCGGCCCATCACCCAGATACCAACCCAGCTGACCTTCTTCTCTCTGAGCTTACCCTTCCTCTTTATACCAGCTACCTTCCTTCTACACTCTCAATCCCGACGCAGGGACTCGACCCGAAACGACGACCGGGCCTTTGCCTCCACCGACTCTGCTCGACCCGCCTACATTTCGTTCCTTTGCTCCGCATTTACGGCAAGCCGGCTGGTTTGGCGACCGTGCAATTTATGCGGAAGCGCGTCGCTTGACGGCAGTGTGTCTTGTCCGGATCCATGTGCAGCGGCTGCAAGGATGGCGAGACAGTCGGGGTCGGGGACGGGGAAGGAATTAACCAGGTGAGAGGGAGCTTCATACACGTGGGATGTTTTATTTGCGGGGGTGGGGGGGGGAACGCTGCTTTAGTGTAGCGCCCTGTCCCAGATTTACAGGAGCAGCGAGATGCCGGGAGGAGCAGCGAGATGCCGGGACGAGCAGCGGCACCCTCCGGGGAAGGCCGGGTGCGGTGCTGGACTTGCAGTCAGGGGATTTGCTGATGGTTGGTATCGTTAAAAAAAAGGGGCAGAAACACTTGTTGGAATTAATGGATGGGGGGGGGGAAGAGGGGGACTCCACGCACCCATCGAAAAAGATCCCGCCTTCCCGACGCTGTTCATTTACAGCAGTTTTGTTTCATTATTTCGAGAGTTTGGAAAAGATACCTTCAGAAATAAACTTGTGGAATATTCTTTTAAAGATCTAATGGGTCTGATGATTTCTCTGTCATCTTTGTGGAGGAAAGGCTTCAAATAACATACTAGTTAGGCACATCGTTTCACTACTGAAGTTAGTGATAAGGCCCTGTTCTAGTGGATATTGGCATCTCATTACATAGTTGGAACAGCTCGTTTTCTTTTTTTTGTTGTTAAACTATCTGATTATTTGTTTATGAGTTATACCTGGAGTAAAATGATTAGTATTTTTGTCCAGGTAGTATAAGCCCCTCGACTGCAAAAAAAGTTTTATGCTTTTCTTACACAGGACTCGTGCAAATTTGATTTCTTCAATTCTGTAACGTGCTGGTAGCAATAGAGAGTTATAGGGTGTTTTCTTACTGGCTCTTATATTGTTCAATATTTTTTCAGTAGCAACAAATCTATACGGTAAACTACTTTTCAAATTCTAGAATGATGCTTGTATAAATATGACCAGTCCACCTCTTTAAACATCTGTCATTCTAGTAGTAAAA
>JARFYF010000112.1:67885223-67895495 GCA_030265395.1 Rhina ancylostomus | reverse complement strand
TGAGTATGGACGTGGAATTAGGACAACTGTTTTTATATAGAGAGAATTTGAAGTGATCGGGTGAAGCAAACTGTGTGGGTTGTCATTGCTACATAATCTCATTGAGTGCCAGAATCAGTTATATGTAGAATTGTACAGCACAGAAACAAATCCTTCCATCCCATTATGCCCATACCAACCATGATGCCTATCTAAACTAATCCCATTTTACCACATTAGGCCTTTATCCCTCTATTGCCTTTCCTATGTGAGTACCTGTCCAAATTATTTTTTAACATTGGAATTGTATCCTTCTCCACCACCTCTTCTGGCAGCTCATTCCAAATATTCACTACCCCATGTGTGGAAAACTTATCCCTTAGATCACCTTTAAAATTCTTCCCTCTGACCTTCAACCTGTGCCCTCTAGTTCTAGATTCCTCTACCCTGGAAAAAAGATTCTGACTATACTATCCCCCTCATAATTTTATAAATCTCTATAAGATCACCCTTCAACCTGCTAGTTTCAGTGAGAATAAACCCAGCCTATCCAATCTCTCCTTAAATCTACAACCCTGTATTCCAGGCAACATTATAGTGAATCTTCTCCATTCTCTCCATTGCTACCACATCCTCCCTGTAGTGTGGCAACCAGTACTGGACATAGTGCTGTTAAGTGCGGTTTAACCAATGCAGCAAATGAGTAGCATGAGGTTACAAGTAGGGAATCTTTAAAAGCTAATGTTGTTAGTTTTAGAGAATCGGATGTAATGTGAAGCTTGCTGCAACTTTATCATACTCCTTCAAGGGTACCTGTGATGTTTAGGCAGGTCAATTAACTACGTTGTTCAACCCTCTTGTGATAGTTGGTCACTTACACAAACCTAAAGTTGAAAGAGAATGTGTCACAGTCAGGTTTGTTATTTTAGAATTTGTTTATATTATCTGCAGCAAATGTTACCTTGTTGTCCCTAATTGTACTTTGCTTCTGATTCCTGCCAGGTTCTACATTAAAGCTCCCCCAGCTTTGCCAAGGAAAGATCAGAATTTGCCTAATGTAATAATCAATGAGAAACGAGATGTTGAAGTTGCAGCACATCAGGTGAGAGAGTGTCCACGTGGTGAGGCTTCAGGCTTTAATTTCCAGTCTATTCCAAGGGAGTGGATATCAGAAGAGTACACGATTTAAAATTATCTGTATGTTTTATAATATGGCAGATCAGTATACTGCCGTTTTACTTCCACAATTGTTCATGAATCCAGTCCAGATTTGATGGGATGAAAGCATGTTTTCCTTCCTTTCAAGGATCATCTGTCTTATGAGGTTGATCTTAGTTTTAACTTAGTTCCTGAACAGAACAGTTACAGTCCAGCTTTTCTTTAGTTCAATATAAATTGTTTATAATGCTTTGAGAAGCCAGAATGATAATTTGGCTATAAATTTTACTGCCACATAGTGCCATTTTACGTTGAACTTGATGGAGAAAACTAAAGCTTTGCTCTGGATCTAATCTATGCTATACCTGACCTGGAACTGATTTATTTGATGGAGATTCTATACCAATACTGAAAACAATTTATTTTCCAGCATGCCATAGTGATGCAGCTTGTAATTGGTTTATTATTGCCACACGTACCGAGATGTAGTGAAAAACTTTGTTCTGTATACCATCCAGACAGATCATTCCAAACATAAGTACATCAAGGTAGGACAAAATGGAAAGCAATAACAGAATGCAGAATATAGGGTTACAGTTACAGAGAAAGTGTAGTGTAGGCAGACAAATAAGGTGCAAGGACCATGATGCGGTAGATTGAGTGATCAAGAATTCATCTTTATCATACAAAGGTCCATTCAAGAGTCTTATAACAGCAGGATAGAAATTGTCCTTGAGCCTGGTGGTAGTGTTCTCGAGCTTTTGTATCTTCTGCCCAGGGGAAGGGAAGGGGGAGAGGGAAGGACCGGGGTGGGAGGGTTCCTTGATTATATTGGCTGCTTTCCCAAGGCAGCGGGAAACGTAGACAGAGTCAATAGAGAAGAGGCTGGTTTCCATGATGGACTGGGCTGTGTTCCTAACTCTGCAGTTTCTTGTAGTATTGTGCAGAGTAATTGCCATACTAAGCTGTGCTGCCTCTGGATAAGGATGCTTTCTATGGTGCATCGATTAAAAATTGGTGAGAGTCATTGGGGACATACAAATTTACTTAGTCTTCTGAGGAAGTAGAGGCCATGGTATGCTTTCTTGGCCATAGCATCTACATGGCTGGACCAGTACATGTTATTGGTGATATTTACACATAGAAGCTTGAAGCTCGCAACCATCCCCGTCTCAGTACCAGTGACATTGTAGAACCATTGTAGAGCTGCTGCCTCACAGAACAGGGAGCTAGATTCAGTCCTGACCTTGGGTACTGTGGTGTGGAGTTTGTACATTCTCCCTGTGACTGCAGGGGTTTCCTCCAAGTGCTTCAGTTTTTGCTCACGTCCCAAAGATGTATGGGTTGATAGATTAATTGTCCCTAGTGTGTAGGTGAGTGCTAGAATCTGGGGAGAGTTGACAAGGATATGGGGAGAATAAAAAAAGGGAATTAACGTATGATTTGTGTAAAATGGGCGATTAATAGTAGGTGTGGACTCAGTGGGTCTATTTCCATGCTGTATCTCTCTGACTCAATGATTTATATTATTTGCTAAGCACAATTCACCATACATAAATAAAATGGGAAGACATTCACTTCCTGAGGTATCTATCTGCCTTCTGTTTCCAAGAAATGACTTGGATGAATATTTCAAACTGAAGCTTAGACTTTTTATGGGTTTTTCATTTCTTAACTTTTAAAAGACAAATTGAGGAAGCCACCATTATTTAGGCATCATTTGCTGTTGTTTCAGGGAAAAGTGTCAGTCTTCCTGGACAGTTTTACAAATTAACACAATATTGTGACAACAAAAGCACCCAATACCAACAAAATGTATATTAATAAAATGCACATAATCACAGCAAGAACTTCAAATATGACTTATAACAAATTATACATTAACTTCTCACCTCTCTTTTAAGACTTTCCTTGCATCTACTTTGAGCTAAGGAAGGAAAGACTGGGTCAATGTGAATTTTCTTCTACACTCACCTACAAAGCACATGGGATGTTTTGCTAAATTAAATGTATGTAATTATTATTGTTTGTGGGTGTATTCGGAAGCGGTGGTTGTTTTCCCTGTACATTAGCTCTGTGAGATCATTTCGGGTGGATAGGAGGGGAGTGAAATGAATTGCATTTGAACAAAGGAAGTTTAAGAGGGCATCTAAAAGGTGTTTAAAGTTGAGAGCTTTTGTCAATAAATTTGGAAACTTTTTTTCACTGGTTGATGCATTAACAATAAGAAGCTATACATTTTAAGGTAATTATAAGAAAAATAATTATTGCAGAAGATTCTATGAACTGATATGGCTCTATATAAAAAAAAACAACAGCAGAAACAGAATCTGTAAAAGCTTTAAAAGGGGGAACCAATAAATAATTGAAAAAAGACTGCAAGGCTATGGGAAAAAGAGCAGAGTTGTGGGATTAAGTAGATGGTCTTTAATGAGGCAGCACAGAGATACACTGAATGTGCTGTTAAATGCCACAGTTCTGACTCGAGCAGATTTTCTTTAGGAATTCATTCTTACCTAGACTTGTATATTCTTCTAGTCATGCTTCTATAATATGACAGAAAAAATATTACACTGACCATAAAATGCAATCATGTTAAGTTTAAGGGAAAATCCTTGTCACTACTTTGTTTACTGTGATGTTCTCAAAGTCAGCAATAGTTCTCTTCGCACCATCTCCATGTTTGTGGGGAAGGTTGTAGAATCATTGTGATTGCTTTAAGCTGTTATATTTGCAAGAGTGTTGTCGCTAACCTTGACATATTTCTTTTAAACTAAATATAATGGATGTTTGTATATCTCTCTTCTAACCACCCTTCACACGAAGTCTTACTGATCTAAAATAATATTAAGTAATCCCTGAGTAATTGTGGTTGAGACCTCTCCCTTCCTGGGGTATCTCGCCCAAATGAACATTTTTCATATATTAGTTTAACTTGGTGAGATGCTCGGATTCTGAGGAATTTAGGCAATATTGACATTAGCAGAAGCAGGAATGCTGTGTCTTTAATTTTTCCTGGCCTCTAGAAGTGATTTCAAGTGTGGCAGACCTTCCATCACATTGCCTGAGTTTGCAGACTCTGCATTTATTTCAGGCTGCACCTGAAACTGTTCTGAACTGTATGCCTGAATTTTATGGTGAACAGTAAAGGGGCTATTACAGGGCCTAAGACAGTCACCTAAACAAAATATGTGGACTATTTCCATGCTAAATTCTATTCAGTTTAAGTTCTTCAAGTAAATAATTGGCATTCAAGTAGTTACAATGTTACTTGGTCACGACTGTATAAATTATAAATTGTTTGCTTGGGCACTAAATGTTGAATTCTTTGTTTTGCTGCAGGTGAATGAACTACCTTTCCCATTTGCCAATCACCATCAATTTGAGAAGAGTATCTGTGCTCCCCTTGGGAATACATGGAATACCGAGAGGGCAACACGTAGATTAACTTCACCAAAAATTGTGACGATGTTGGGTGCAATAATTGAACCAATCGCTAAAGAGGATGTGTTTCAGGATAAGAAGCTGTGCTTGAAAACAAATATGGAACAAAATCCCCGTAAAAGCAGAAAACAACAGCATAAGAACACATCTTGGCGGCGTTAGAAATGCTCATTGCTTGACTTGGTTATATTAAAGCAGACTTTTTCATGCCCTTGCAGGTTGTGAATTAAATATGGTTCCAGTATTTTGACCAATTAAATGTGCCATTCAGACCAACGTTTCTGTCAATTCCTAATTATGAGATTCGGTGCTAAGGAACCTTTTGACTATCTCTTGCATTTTGTTGGATAGGGAAGGTAAGAGAAATTTCGACATACATCACCATTAGAATACTTCTGTCTTGCAGGATGCGTTACGGATGGCTGTTTTGCAGAATTTACGCCTTGCAAGTTATGAGAAATTAGTATTGGCCGCTCCTACCATTGCAGGTTAAGATCCTGATAAGCCAAGTCCTTCCCTGATAGATAAGGGAACTTGGTTTCTAAAAAGCACAGTATTCCCTAAACTGAAACAGCAGTGATAGTATGTGGTCACTGCCACACAGGAGTACAAATGAAGAGGTTTGGTTGTTATTTTTTCTTATCGAATCATTGCTTCCTCAGTGGGATATTTGTGTTGTCATCAAGACAACAAGAGCTGTAGATTTAAGAATAATCCCTACATTGGATTACTTAAGGGTTCTAAGATGACTCGGGAGTCCAAGTGTGGAACTACAATTATTCCACAGGTGATGGACCTTGCTTGTAACTTTCAGTAAATCAGGTTGCAGGCAGTGAGCATTGGCAGGTTTTTCAGCTGTGGTCAATCCCAATCCTGTTTACTGACCTGCGTTTCTTCAGTGGGAATTAGAGGAGGAATGGATGAAGCTCAACAAATTTATACAAACCACAACGAGGATGGCATGGTGTATTGCAGTTTACTGCTGCTGCCTCACAGCTGCTGCCTCTCAACTCCAACAGCCTGGGTTTGATCTATGGGAAGTCTGTGTTCTCACTGTGACTGCGTGGGTTTCCCCAGGTCCTTCAGTTTCTTCCCACAATTCCAAAGATGCTAATGTTGGTGGGTGCCAAGAGAATCGGCGTGGAATTGAAAGGCATGTGAGAGAAAATAGGAGAATAAGTGGGGGATTAGGAGTGATGAAAGCTGAGAACCGGCAGAGAATAGAAGGGCTGAGTGGCCTCCCAGGTCATAAGAAAATATGAGAAACTTCAGCTGCCCATTACCACCACACCCTCCCTGTTTTAAGTGTCTGTAAGTAACCATGTGGAGAGTGTACTCTGGGATGAAATGATTGAAAGTTGTTGGAACCAGTGGTTATGTTTCTCAGTAAGAGTGGGTCCCTGCAGGAGACAAGGTGGGAAGGGGTGGGGATATCAATAGTACCGTTTCCCAGTTCATGTAAGCTGAACTAGTGTTCAGTATAAAACTGCTTTCAAATGGTGTTTCCTAATCTGGTAATTTCCCTCTTTGGCAGCAGCACCCCCTGCAGGCCAATTTCAGAAATGTTTCAAAAAGCTGGAGATACTCAGCAGGTCAGGCAGCGTCTGTGGAAAAAGGAACAGTTAAAATTTCAGCTCAATGACTTATCAGGAGTAGGAAAAGTTAGAAATTGAATATGTTTCAAGTCGCAGAGAACAAAGAGAATATTTGTGATTGCGTGACCGAGAGATCAAATGATGGTTGTGCCTACTGAGAGAGGGTGGTGAAGCCTTGTTAATCACAGTTGATCTGTTTGAGGGAAATGAATGAGGACAGGGGGGAGGAAACATTTTGGAACTGTGGGCTACAAAACACTACAGTTGCTGCAAATCTGAAATAAAAAATTGTTGAAAATACCCAGCAGATCAGGGACCATTTGTGGAGAGAGGAAAACCTGAGTTAATGTAACAGATTAAGAACCTTCCATAAGAACTGGTGCTGCAGGATTGTACCACACATGCACAACTTAAATAATTTTCCAATGTGTCCAGTTGCATGACTGGTGACTAGCCCTGGGCATTGGCAAGTTTGTGGTCAGATTGAAAATGGAAAGTATTAACTTATATACAACTCTGTGATATACACAGCTTTCCTGGCTATTGTATAGTTCAAGAGGAATCTAGCAACTATTATCTGCTGTGAAAAGTGTCCAGTCTAGATGTTAAAACTTAAACAAAGTCTTAGCAGAATATAATGAGTGGCATTCTTCATACATGAATATAAACATTGATTATTAGCAGGCTTCAAGTTGATAGCCACTAAATAGGACCTCCAGTGCCACATTTGAAAATTCCCATTCTTGTGTCTAAATCCTTTGTGGCCTCATTTCCTCAGAGTTGCAGCTCTCCTAAACTCTCTATACTTCTGATTACAATCTTTTGATGCTCTTCCCCTTCCTGAAGCCTGCAATCAATGGCTATGGTTTAGACTCCAAACTCTGAAGTTCCCATCATATTTCCATTGTCCTGTCCTCAGCTTGCCTAAAAAAGTTTCCAAATTCAATCCTTGCCCTTTACTGATCAGCCTCTGTTACAATACCCTTGGCATACTGGATTAGCATACTTGGTTGTTATGCTAATACCAACCCATGTCCCTGGCTGCTCACTCATGTTTTGGTAACAAGTTTGTATTTATCAAGCACCCATATACAAATGTCAATACATTAGGCTCTACTTGCACATACTCTACTTGACAGAAGTATGCCAAATGAAGAAGGACACAGGTACATTTTAAGAAGGGTCTTAATAAAGAGAGAGATTAGGAGAATTAAGAAATAAATTGCAGAAAATGGTCACTGCAGTAGGTGATGATCTTGGGTAGTGTCAGCTGGTTATAGAGGGACGGAGTAGGTAGTTTTAGTAATGACATGCAACTATTGTCAGAAGCCTGTTTGCAGAGAGAAATATGATACCAAGATCACTTATGCAGTTTCCTATTCTGGAAATATTCTGCAAGTTCATTCCTACATAGATGCATTGAAGAATTCTACGTATATTGTCATGTTTTGTACAAATTAATGAGCATGATAGTTTGTTTCTAATAAGATGTCTAGAATATTTAACGTTAGGAGTTAATGAATTGTGATGCTGAATTGCAAAGGTCACAAATTCAGTACCCCAATTTTCCAAGATTTTATCATAATTACCCTCAATACTCCTTAAAGAAGAGAAATTGAATGTAAGTTTCTGATCCTAATTGTTATCAGCCACAACATGCATTAATCTACACCCTCTAAAATAGAGAACATTCCCATAGTGACTTAAAAATAAATAACAGAACAAAAGCCAAAAGATTTTGAAGAAAGGGTGAAAAAATGGCTTAGGGAAGATTCCTGAAATGGAACTAAAGGCTCTGACATCAATAGTAGGAAAGCTAAAACTGGGAAAGGTTGCACCCTGTTCTAGCTTTCCCACAGTTGGACTGAAGGGGATGGGTGTATTAGAAAGTGAGCTGTGCAGGAATTTAATTGTAATATATTTGGGGTCTAAGAATAGGTCATTGTTGATGAGGTTATGTGTGAGTGGAACTTCAGGTAAAGCTAATTCCTAAATGAGTTTATGTGCAAGGTTAGACTAGCACTGACAGCTTTAGAAAATTTACACCTCGCTATTATTTCTGGGAAATACCCAAATAGCAAATGAGAACATTTCTGATTATGATTTTGATTAATACCACTAAAGCAGCAGCACTAGGCAATAGGGACCAAAATCTCTGATAATTGACAGTAATCAACAAAGAAAATCTGGTTGGTATAAAAGGGACTTATTGAATTTCACTTCCATTACCTTTTACTCCTTTAATTCATGAAGGAGATTGCAAATGAGAAACAACTATTGATTGTAGCCTTGTGAATTATTTGAAAAGTGGAATGTTCTGAGATTTTGAACTATTTTGCAGCTGGAGTTTCTTCAGTCATTGCATTTCCCCACGTATCTATTTACAGTTATCTCCCTTTATTGTTTCTGTTTCAAGCTAAAAACAATTGGGGGGGTGGTGGTGGTGGAAATCAGGCTCTATTTCGAGTGATTCTCTGTCTCTCAACAGGAAGTTGGCATCTCTTCACTCTTCATTTCCTTTTTCAGGACAGTACATGTTATGTATATTATAGGCACCATGCTCAGGTACTTTTCCACACAGATAACTAAAGCCAGACTTCCTCCAATTATAAAGTGCTTTAAGCAACAGTAAGTTTATGTAATTCTGTAATGTAATTTAATGTATTCCCAAAGTCATAATTCTAATCCCTCAGAGCAGAATGAAAGCAGTTCTGATTTGTATAGCTGTCAGCTTTAAAAAGAAAGTGTAAATAAAGCTGGTTCTGATCATTTACATGAAAACAGTAGAGAGGCACTGCAGCAAATACAAGTGTACATGTATATGTAACATCTGCTCTATGGGTATAAAATCAATTAGAAATTTGCCACCCATCCAATACATCACACCATCACTGGCAGTGTACTGATTGGAGCCTACTTTTATTGTTTCAGTTGACAATATAAGTCTCCAAATCTCAAAAGCAGGCCTCATAACATGTATATATACGCTGCTGACAGGTGGATCCGAAGTACCTGGCTGGAATTTGTTCATTTAAAAACCTTGATCAAAGCAACTTACTTCAAAGCATGGCTGGTTTGATATAGCCGTGCTCTTGGAAGTGTGCATGACTTAATATGAGGAAAGACCATGCAGAGCAGGGCAGGCTGCTCGAAGCAGCAAGTGGAGCAAGGAAGGGCCTCCCAGAAAGTGGCATTATTGGCCGAGGATCTTAAGTGAACAATTCTCTCACCTCAATTTCAGTGACCTCGAAGGCTCAAGACAGTTCAATAAACAGGCTATGACTAAAATTTGTCAACTCTTGCAGCTGGAACTGTAATCTCAAAGCAGGGTAAAGACCAGATTGTCTGAGAGCCAGGATAACCAGAAAGGCTCTCTAAGCTCAGAGTAATGACTATCTCACTCTCACTGGAAGATGGTGTGAGTATAAGGCTTGTACATACTATAGATGTCCCTGTGGTACAGCATATTATTGATTGAATACACACTGCATCGTGTGTGCCTTGTGAAAGCTAAAGCTTTCACAAACTAAAAGGAATTCCACCCTCAATGTGTTTCTGGAGTGTGACAACAACCAGTGCCTCATGCTAGTGAATGCCATTAGCCTTGTAATAGTCACGTTGCTTCATTCTCCATTTGAACCATCGTACCAAAACAATGACTGGCTACCGCATAATGATGGTAATCTACTACAGCCATACAATGAGAATTTTACTGTTACTGTTGGGGGTAGTGTAGGAATTAAAAATTGGCAGATTTTAGAGAAGAACGTTAAACGTGTGTGTTTGACTTAACGGGTTTGATGATTGTAGAAGGGGTGCTGAGCCCCAGTTGGCTCTTTTGCCAATTCCCCAATCACATGGAGCACACCATCAATGTACTTACATAACACTTCTGACGTTTGCACCACTCAAGAAGCTTCCATTACTTGGCAATGCACATATCAAAACTGTGTGGTTGCATGCTGCACAATTTCACCATGTTTAATGAAATAACCCTTGTCACCATCCATCAGGTCAGGAGAAGGAGGGGTAAGGGCAATTGGAAATGGGAAATATGAAGAGGGACTACAACAGAACATATTTCTGCCTGGGTTCT
>JARFYF010000112.1:67396821-67406850 GCA_030265395.1 Rhina ancylostomus | reverse complement strand
ATGCTAGAGAATTAGTACTGGGGAACACAGAAAGGGTGGACAAACTGAATAAGTATTTGGCATTAGTCTTCACTGTGAGACACTGGCAATAGGCCAGAAGTTCAAGAGAGTCAGGGGACAGAAGTGAGTGTAGTCTCTATCACTAAGGAGAAGGTGCTTGGGAAGCTGAAAGGTCTGAAAGTGGAAAAGTCACCTGGACCAGATGGACTGCGTCCCAGGGTTCTGAAAGAAGTAGCTGAAGAAATTGTGGAGGCATTAGTGATCTTTCAAGAATCACTACAGTCAAGAATGGTTCCAGAGGACTGGATACTCGCAAATGTCACTCCACTCTTCAAGGAGGCAAAAGACAGGAAATTATAGGCTGATTAGCCTGACTTCAGTGGTTCTTAATATTTTAGAGTCCATTATTGAGCTTGAAGTTTTGGGGTACTTGAAAGCACACGATAAAATAGGCTGAAGTCAGCATGGTTTCCTTAAGGGGAGATATTGCCTGATAAATCTGTTGGAATTCTTTGAGGAAGTAACACGTAGGATAAATAAAGGAGAGTCAGTGGATCTTGCTTACTTGGATTTTTAGAAGGCCTTTGGCAAGGTGCTGCACATGAGGCTGTTATACAAGATAGGAGCCCATGGTATTACAAGAAAGGTACTATAGCATACATAGAAGATAAGCAGAAGGCAAAGAATGAGGATAAAAGAGGCCTTCTTTAGTTGCCTGCCGGTGACTAGTGGTGTTCCATTGGTGTTGGGTTCACTACTTTTCACATTATATGTTAACGATCTGGATGACGGAATTGGTGGCTTTTGTGGCCAAGTTTGTGGATGTAGCCAGGTGGCCAAGTTTGTGGCCAAAGCTAGGTGGAGGGGCAGGTAGTGTTGAGGAAGCAGGGAGTCTGCAGATGGACTTGGACAAGTTGAAAGGGCAAAGAAGTGGCAGATGGAATACAGCATAGGGAAGTGTATAGTGATGCACTTTGGTAGAATACAGGTGTCGACTATTTTCTAAATGGGGAGCAAATTCAGAATTGGAGGTGCAAAGGGACTTGGGAGTCCTAGTGCAGGATTCCCTAAAGGTTAATTTGCAAGTTGAGTCGGTAGTAAGGAAGGCAAATGCACTGTTAGCATTCATTTCAAGAGGACTAGAATATAAAAGCATGGATGTAATGCTGAGGCTTTTATAAGGCATTGGTCAGATCACGTATCGAAGGAAAGGTGTGCTGACTTCAGAGGCTCCACAGGAGGTTTATGAGAATGATCCCAGGAATGAAAGGGTTAATTCATGACGACTGCTTGATGGTGCTGAGCCTGTACTTGCTGGAGATTAGAAGGATGAGGTGGGGATCTCATTGAAACCTACTGAATATTGAAAGACCTGGATAGAGTGACATGGAGAGGATGTTTCCAGTAATGGGAGAGTAGAACCAGAGGGCACAGCCTCAGAATAGAAACACGTCCCTTTAGAACAGAGATCAAGGGGAATTTATTTCACCAGGAGGTGGTGAATCTGTGGAATTTATCACCACAGATGGCTGTGGAGGCCAAGCCATTGGGTATATTTAAAGTGGAGGTCGATAGAGTCTTGATTAGTAAGCGTGTCAAAGGTTACAGGAGAAGGCAGGAGAATGGGGTAGAGAGGGAAATATAAATCGGTTATGATCGAATGGTGGAGTAGGCTCAATGGGCCGAATGGCTTAATTCTGTTCCTATGTCTTATGGTCTTATTTATGGTCTTACATATTTTTTCTTTATCCTTTGTCTTATTGTAAAGCATAAAACATTATTGTCCTATTTGGTGTCTTCATGGCTGAATCATACATCATGTGCTGGGCTGAATTTTTGTAGAATTGATCACAGAAGAGAGAGAGACATTATAATTTCCCTTAATTTCTCTGGGGAGGAAAAATATGCTCAGCTGGCATACCCATTGTGATTGCCATTTAATATCTTCTGAGGTCAGGTGAGATCAGGTTAAATTTTGGATGCAATTCCTCCATCAAATACTGCTGTCTTAGCTTAGGCATGTAATATGCTCACGTATGAAGAGCACTTAGACTTGGAACTATTCCCTAATTGCTGCCTTTTGGACAGGAAGGTAAAGAAATTCTAAACATCTACCATTCTTGAAACCAAACTTGCTTTTTACAGAACCAAGATGGTGTCATCCATTGAGCATAGAAAATGGGGTTGCAGAATGTTATTCACCAAGAGGTCCAAACTATAGGAGCACACTTGGAACTCGATGCCATATATCTTGTGACAGAGGATTCAGGCTCTTAGGACGAAGACAGGTTGAATGTCGAGTGACCAGACGCTGGTCAGGAATCAGCAGATGCAGAGGTAAGTTTGTGGAAATGTAATTTTATATATTTTACATTATTTGGCTCAGATGATAAAAACAGGAAGAAACAGGGCTATTCAAAGCACAGAGGTTGAAGGTTTAATCTTCAGTCCATGTTGAGATAGTTGTTTTAAGCTTTCTATCAAATCGCGAACGGCATGGACCCACTTGATATTTAAGTGATCTGGAAACCAATCACTGGCAATGAATGATTCATCCTTCAAAGTGTACATGTATATAAATACATTTGTTGAATAAAACTCAAAATAGGCCTGAACTGATCTTGTGGGAATATGGAACTGTGGATAGCAAATCAGCAGAAATGGGTTTGTGTGAAGTAAGAGTTCAGTTATCTGGTTCTTTAGTAACTGATATTCTCCTGTAACTGGCATTTCAGAAGGAACACCTGGTTAAAATCAGGCACGACCAAGGAGGGCCCTGGCCAATATTGGGGCAGTAGTGTGGCAGCACCCTGAACAATATCGTGAATACTGCACATCATTTCTCTAATTCTATAACCTTTAGTTTTATTGATTATGTGGATAATCTTGCATAAGTGGCATATTCAGCTAACTGGCAATTAGAGATGGTAGATAATAGAGTTTATTTTATGTAGATCTGATAATACTTTTGAAAAAAAATGTTTATATAACTTAAGCTTCTACCTTATCTTATGTGCATATCACCATCTTCATTTCATGTTCGAAAGATCCCAGAATCTAATCTTCCTTTATAATTATATCATCTGTTGCTCCCATTATAAGATGAATTACCAATGTACATTCTGTAAATCACCAGCATTTTGCAATCTGTGGCACTCATTGTCAGCCTTGAAGAAAGTTTAAAATAGTACTTTTTCCTTCCTGTGAAATTCTTCAACTCAATTGGCTTCTCAGGCATCTTGATGGAATTGCTCTGTTGGACACCTGGGATGTTGTTGGACAGATGGCAGCTGATGCTGGATAAAGGAGAAGTGATATTACAGAGATTGCAAAATCTTTCTGGGCAACTTTTCTCATAGTTAGAGGCAGTACTAATGCTTTGTAAAATGGAAATCATTATTGTGTGTAGAAGACATTATTAAAATTCATATGCATAATGGGAGAGATGGTATCCAATAGCAATAAAAGACACCAGGGACAACATTACTATTTCCATGTGGCACACAAGAATAAGAGGAGAGCAGAGGCAGATTTTCTGTACATTGTGGATTAAAGATAATGCAGCGATAACAGATGAGACGTGGAACATTGGATCAATATTTAAAGCATAAGAAGACAGAATTTTTGGGGAGAGTGTAACATAGTAGGAATAGTTTTTGGTTGCACTAGCAAAAAAAGTGCAAGCTAAAAAGATGTAAGCGAATAAATAGCCTCCTCTGTGAAACATCTGTCGTTTTATTTGCTAGAATGGCAAGATAAAGTCAGTCATTGGATACAACACAACAGTTTTGCCAAAATATTGCAAGTGTTCATATAGGTCTCATTTCCACAGATTTTATATATTTCCATTTGGTTATGTAAACCGCAACAAACCACTTCATGTCATCTACTGTGCATTAATTGGGAACAATATTATGAACAATAGGGGGGCTGGAATGTGCTAATTTTTAGCCATCAGTTCCATATAGAACCATTAACTATCTGTGTGTGGTGGTCAACTTGACCCTAAACAGTGCTTGCTCCTCACCTTTGTATCAGTCCCTCGATGGGAGGACTCCCATATACTGCATGACCGCTTTCATTTGAATGGAGCAGTCACGGGCAGTCATCCTTGATTGAAAAGGTAAGTGTAGGTGAGTGGTTTGTTTTTTCTCCTTACTTCACTTCTTTGTGCCTTTTTAATCAATTCGTAGCATGCAAAGGTGTTTTAAAGAAACTTAAACAGTATTTGCAAGTAAATCTTTTTGAACCTTTTTAAATGGCCCTGATCAACAGGAACATTTTAAAAGACTTTAAAAGCCTTTAACATCTGCAAATTGTCAGGCCATCAGGGTGGTTCATAATTATGGCCTCAGATTCTGCTGCCTGAGGCCAGGTCACCACAAAGCACTGCACTGCTTTGTGAGGCAGCTGCACCAATGGGCCACCTGTGTGATCAGATCTGCCAAGCTGCAAAAAGTGCAGCAGTGGGAGTATTGTAGGCAGCAGTCCAGATCAAGAGTGATTTGGCCCATTATTTTGGTTTGCTTGTTGCCTTTAAAATGAGACAAACTGTTTTTGTAGCAAAATTTTTGGATGATTCTCAAAATGAAATTGGAATTTGATGCTCCGTAAGTGCACACACAATGCAGCAGAACAATAACATCCATTCAATGCAGTCAGATACTATGAATATGTTCCAGGACCAATTTTATGCTTTATGGAAAAAAATAGAATGTTAATTTATGCATGGCAAGGTACACAAGAGGAGGAAAAATTCTTGTGGTTTGATTTCTAATGAAATTTTAAATGTAATCTTAATGTAAATGCATAAATATCACAATCTATGGCATCTATGAATGGATTGTATTAGCAATTGCAATGCACCATTGACATTAAAAAATCATGTGCTGGAAATCTGCAAAATATAATTGCTAATGTAGATCTGGCACTATATAAAAGACAAGCTAACGTTTCACTGAAAACTTCATTATTTACATACCTTAATATTAGCCTTATGTATGAACCTTAGTGTTAAGTTGTAATATTGAGATTTGGATCAGCACTGTACATTTGGAGAGAATGTCAGAAAGTCCAAGTGACAAAATGTTTTACATCAACTTTATTAGTTTCAAACATGTAATGGTGATTTTTTTCTAAATTTCATTGCTGGGATACTAAACCCTATGATTCAGAATGCCAACAAGGTTGAAAAGTTTAGCAAATGTGAAAAGGACTGAAAAAATGGTCTTAGCATCATACTTCAGTTTGAAATTTTGCTGCGTTGTTTCTATATAATTGGGAGTATCAGAGTAATTGTATGATGTGCTCAAATAACATTCATCAAGTAGGGTTACTAGGATAAATTAGTTAGGATAAATTTTAAGATAATTTATTTAGGATAAATTCATTGATATTAATTTAGCACCCTTGTTGTTAGTTTATTCATCTGATTGTTTTACCACAATCATACTAGATCAGATACTTACTCTGCCTGAAGGAATTTATTTAAAAACAGCAACAGAAAGGCAATCTACTTGGGGAATGCAATTTTCCCGCCAAACAGGAGCCAGAGAGAGAAGAAATCAGTCAGGTTTATTATTCCTGATGGCTCTCGACTGATTCCTGCTGAACTTCCAAGTGTATTGATGTCATGTCTTCAATGTATGAAAACTCAGCCAAAACCTACTTTCCTGGTTCACACATTAAAAGTTCCAATTTAAAAAGCCTCTTGAATCAAATCAACTCCACTTCTAACAAAAGAAAGTCAGTATGTACTGAAAAGAATGGACAAAATTAGAGATTTGTTTTATCAGCTTTAGAATTTTTCACCAATGAATGTGTATCCTTCAGAAAACATCAGATAATACAGACTTACATAAAATATATGTACTTGTTCTTCACCAAGCATTACATCAAATTGGAATGCATTACTGATTAGTAGATTGAGCCTCACTTGAAGTTGTTTCCCTGAGGCACTTTCCTCAGTACATAATTATGCATGAGCTGCTGAGTATGGGAGCAGAAAGGACAGGAAGCTTAGAAGAAATCTTTTCCAGATTTATTCCCAGTCTCAACCAGACTTGAAATGAAATTTAATGTATTAGGTTTTAAGGCAGTAAGATTGTGAGGCCTCTCCAATACAACTTGTGCTGATTGTGCCTCTTGCCAAACGTAACCTCTGTCATTTAGTCACTGGTGCTTCCTTTGGTTTTTCACCCTTGGGGTTATGTCTGGCGAGTCTCATGAATCATCAGTCTGATTTTTGCCCACTGGTGGAAAGAGATGACTCAAAAAAGATAGTAATTTAAAAAAAACAGATGGGGCTCAGAAAGAAAATGAGAACAGTAAAAAGAAATATAATTCAAATAGCAAAATGATCTCTGGTATGTTATATTTTCCTGTAATTTATATAGCAAACTGTAGGACTCTTTACTACTTTGTTTTCCTTTATTCCTTCAATCAACAGACTTTCAAAATTCAAACTTAGTGATATGTAATCACTACTTATGAGTTGTACGATCTTCTCATTTGGGGATACTAATATGTCATTAGTGAGGTAGAAAAGAATATGTTGAGTTACCCGCCCTGGGAGTGTGCTTTTGATTCAGCATCCTCATCACAAATTGCTTTCCTATTTCTCTTTTTCTGTCATCAGCAAACTTGGATATATTACATTCTATCTGTAAATCAATCCTTGATCCATAATGATCTATTACCCTCAAACCTGTGAACCCTTATGTCACGCAGAAACATTTTCTTGTGGCACCTTGGTAAATGCCTTTTAGAAATACACATAGATTACATCCACTGGTTTCCATTATCCATCTGCAAAAGGAATGGTACTAAATTTGTTAAACTCATTTTCCCATTCATAATACCTCATTCCTCTTCCCCTTGGTTACCTTCTATATTTGTTTTGCTTTTAGTGTGTTTTACTGTAATGACAAATACAAAATATCTATTTAATGACTCTACCATTTCTATTTTTCTCCTTATTAATTCCCTTTCTCAGCTTCTAAAAGGGCTAAGATTTAATTTTTCCACTCTCTTCCTCTTTATACCAGAGGAAATTCATACAGCCTTGCAAAATTACTTTCATATTCTATGTTTTTACTCTTTATCAATCTTTTAGTCATCTTTTGCTGATTTCTAAAATTCTCTGAATCCTCAGGTCCATCACTATACTTTGAAATTTTATATGCCCACTCTATCAATATTCTTAACTTCTTTGGTTAGCCACGGATGGATCAATTTTTCCATAGAATGTTTGCTTCCTCAATGGAATGCCTATCCATTCAAAAATATGAAATATTTTTTCATTTCTTACCTGCTGTCATAGCTTTCAATAAACTTTAGTAAATTTGCTTCTCATACCTGTAAGACTCTAGTTTCCAACAAATTTATCACCCTTGAAATGAACATGAACTTCTATCATATTATGATCACTTTCCCCTTGAAGACCCATCCTTATGAGGTTATAAATTATGAATTGTGCTCTATTATACATGACCTGATCAAAATGGTATGTTCCCTGGGTGGATCTTCAACATCTTGTTTTAGGAAACTGACTTGAATGTATTCAATTAAATTGTCCTCACAACTATATTTCCCAATTTGCTCAGTCTGTATGAAGATGAAAGACCCTCATGATTATTGCTCCTATTATTTCTCGATTGATTGTCCACTCAACAGTATGATGTTATTAAGGGACCTACGACAACTCCTTTTAGTGTTTCATTTACTTCCTTCTATTCAGCCAAACATACTCTATTTTCTGATCCCTGAGTTAAGATCTTTTCTCTCTACTGCAATAAAGTCAGACTTCATTATCAGAGTCACCTCCCCTATCATTCTCCATTTTCTATTAAAATAAGAATGACAAAGTGAGATAAGGGAAATAATAAATGTGCCAATGTTAAAATAAATGAAATGGAATATTGGGCTGGATCTTGCTTGATTCCAGCTATGTCCCCCACAGAATGTCTGCAGCTATACAAACCAGTTAGGCCCTGAAGGTCTAATCAAGCTTGAGACCTTGCTGCCACATTTAACTTGTGAAGTAGAATGTCAATCGGGCCTCAGCAGTGGAGTCTGAGCACCCACCCTCAGACTACCTTGATCTTTGTATAATTTATGCTTTCAATAATATTTTCCACTCTTTTTCTAAATATTGCTGATAATCTTTAAATACTTTTTCAAAGACTAAAAAGTATTAAATTAAAAACACATTTAATGGATGTAAGTTAATTACAAGCATTATTATTTAAAATTTAAAAAATACACTTTAATTTTCCATCCAAACTTGAAGCATTTCTGGCCTTGCAAATCAGTAGGATCCAGAAGCATTCCTGTAAAGTTTAGTAACAGAGCAGGAGATTGGATCCATTGGCACCTAACCTCCAGAATATTCCATTCACCCATGTGCAGGTGTGAACATTAGGAAACTGGTGTACCCATGTGGAGCACCTCAGTCGAGATTTCCTTCTGAACCACCAGGAAAAAGCAAACATGTATCACTCCAATAAAAGGCATACTCTACTTCCTGTGTGATTTATTTCTCTTTTGAGTTCAGTATGTGTGGAGTTCAATGTGTTTAATGTTTGACAGGGAACAGTGAAATAAATTGTGTTATTACTCAATCTCAATTCCATTCTGGTGGAACAGTTTCCTCAAAGGTGGTGAATCCACAGGTGGCAACAGGGAAACAAATAACAGAATTAAGCTATGATTCTGCTCCATGCTTTGTTCCTTTCATGTATCCAATTTATATATAATGAATACCCTTGTACTTATTCCTGTGGAACCATAGAAGATACAGCAAGAAAGATAAGTGCAGCAGCTGATGGGAACACCGTCAACCATATATGACAACATATTGTTGTTCTTTCATTAAATGGGGTCGAAATACTATGCTTCCTATTCAATATTGTTCAAATACCTTCCCTAGAAAGATTGCAGCAGTTCTTTTCAAGGGCAATAATGAGAACTATAAATGTTATCCTTGCCGATGATGCCCATCCTGAAAAATGAATAAAAAGGGACCTTTTCTCTTGCAATATTTTCTGGACATCAGATGGGAAGACTTTGTGAACTTATTTGACATTAAACACCATGCAGTGTATGTGCAGTAAGGTTGTTGTAACTGAAGAAATGTGGTGACCCTCCAAATTTCAGAAGTAGCCACAATGCTCAGTGTGATCAGTGCAAATGAAGAATTTTGAAGCAAAGGAACAGGATTTATGTAACAAGATGTGCATAATCACATAATGAATTATTCTACACCTCATAACAGTTTTATATAATAAGATCCTATTTAGCCTTAATGGCAGTATTACTGATAAATAAAAACATCAATAATATGATATAATTGTTTCTCTGCATTGTCGTATATGATCTTGATTCAAGAATCGATTGTTCAGGGATATTATATATTCATATAAGCTGGTTCGCTTTTGTGCTGACTCTATAAGCATAATGAGCTTGGTCATAAAATTCTCAATATCATAAAGCTGACATGACACTGAGTGAATTTTATGTTCAATGTAACTGGAGTAAATTGTTTTTGTTGAAACAATAATTTTAGTAATACAAATTTATTCATTAATGACTCATTTTTTTCTAGAGGTGCGGTGTTATCCACTTCCAGTATTTCCATATGGATCATTTGTATGTTCTAAGGGGATACGTATGGATTCCCGATGTGAGTACATATGTGAGCAAGGATACCAATTGGAAGGAGACAGGACAAGAGTATGCCTGCGCAATGGCCAGTGGAGTGGGACTGAACCTTTATGTGTAGGTAAATTGGACTGGAACCTACTTAGTTTTGTTTTCAGTGATTTTTTTTTTGCAAACTGTATAAAATAAAAAAAAGAAATGTAGTTAGTTGTCTTAATGTCTACTATTTGATAGGATTATCTGTGATTCAGTCACAATTCTCTTTGATAAACCTTGCTTTTACTGTTAACACTTATTTTAATTAGAAACAATTAAAAAACATATTGTCAAGAAACCAATGATTTAGTGAAATTTCCAAGAGTTGATACT
>JARFYF010000112.1:67362107-67378100 GCA_030265395.1 Rhina ancylostomus | reverse complement strand
TTTAAAATAGGCGGCACAGACTCATTGGGCCGGAAGGGCCTGTTGCCACACTATAAATAAAATTTAAGTTTAAAATTTAATAATTTTAAGGTGATTGGAGGAAGGTATAGGGGGATGTCTGGGGTAAGTTTTTTTTTACACAGAGTGATGGGTGCGTGGAATGCACTGCCAGCAGAGGTTGTGGGGCCAGATACGTTAGGGACATTTAAGAAACTCTCAGATAACTCCCCATTTCTCTGTCATTCATGTGTTTATGTGGGAGGGAAGGGTTAGATAGACCTTAGAGCAGGATAAAATGTCGGCACAACAATATGGGCTGAGGGGCCTGTACTGTGCTGTAGTGTTCTATGTTCTAATTTTAAGAAGCTAATCCAGTTATTTAAAATGCTGATACCTTCCTATGACCACCTAACCTGCATTCTTCCTGGTATATTGACAAAAGAAAGTGGTTACGCTTTCTCCTATTTTTGTAACTTCTGGAGGGTATGGGTCCAGTTTTTTCAAAAATCTTTCCTCATGTGACAAACCCATCTGTAGGAAGAATTTGTGTGTTAAATCTGTCCCAGTCCAGAATATTGCTGCAGAATTCTGCAGGCCAATTTCTTAGACTCAACCATTTTCAGGTGTCTGGTCAAAGATTTGCCCTCCACAAAAAGATCAGAAGTGGGGATGTTGGCTGAAGGATGTTCAAATCATCTTGCAGTTCTTCAGAAAAGTCACGCAGGTTACTGTAACTCCCTTTATCCAGTGTAACACATTACCTTCCCTGTGGATAGGATGGAACAACTTAAGAAGCCCAAAGAAACTGTGTCATGAAAAATCGAGGGCCTCAATGATAGCAGTTACCAAATTGCTACTCTAAGGCTTGGATATACATCAGCATCACAACAAAATCTTAGCTGGGGAACAAAAAGTGTTCTTCTGTCAGTGATACAAAAATTCAGTTAGTTTATGGTCAGAAAATATATAATAACCCACAGTTAGAAACTTAGATAATTTTTTATTACAAAATGCTCATACAATATAAAGTGCAACTACATCTCTCTGTTCAAATTTCAATTTGTTCATATATACATATTTTAATGAATTCAGAATAACAATGGATTTTTCATTCCCCTTATCTGCCCCCAGCTGAACTAGAAAATACATGATTCCCATTGACAAATCATATACTTTGAGAACCTCTTCTGCTAATAAAAGAACAGTAAACATCATATCTAATTTTATAAAATGATTCATTATGATTTAGATCTGGTAATCAATTGGAGGTGTCTGTTCCCAAGTGTGAAGGTGTTCAATCTTGCACACAGTTGCCTTGCAAGTTGAAAAATTTTAACTTGAAACCTTTTTCATAATTTGAAAAACCATATTCATGACAATTTGAATGATGCAAGACCCCATCCCCACACTCCTCCTCACCACAAACAATTTTGCTTGTACCATCACTGCCTTAATCTTCTCTGTTTGAAACAGTTCCTTTTCCCTTTCAAATCACTGTATTAATCTTTGGTCTCTGAAGGGAATGTTATCCTGTTTTTGGTTATAATGATTATTATACTAAGCTGCTTTGATTGGAAAGGTTCTGGATTTATCAGCATTTTGATGAGCAGTTGTCATTGCATCAATGATATGAACGTCAACATTTCTTAAAGCTTTTGGAGATGAATCCAGATTTGGTGGGACCATTGTTATTCCTTCTCTGTGATTTATAATTCTTATGGACAGCAAGACTACAGGGGGTCAGCGAAGAAATCAGATAGTTAAATTCCAACAAGGCTCACTGTGGTCCAATTACTCTCCATTCCATTTGTGTCTACGTGAATAATTGCTCCTCCAACAAGTGGGAATGATGTGTTAGAACAAGTATGTAGGGAGATGCTGGAGAAATGCCAAAACCATTTGGTAGTAAAAATTAGAGACTTGTCTACAGATTTGGCTACACAGCTATCATACCACTACCCTGAATTACTTTAGCAAAATACTGTAAAATTGTGTAGATCATGGAAATTTGACACAACTTGGAAGATACTGGGAACAATCAGCAGGTCTGTCAGCATCCCTTGAGGTATCATCTTTTGTGCTCGTAGTTGTGCTTACAAATGTATAGTTTGTACTTGTACATTACAACTTCTTATCCTCTTCCACCTCGTTTGTAAAGGCCATGTTGGCAAAGGCATTTGGGTCCTGTGGTTGTTGAACTGTGCTAAGTTCTGAATGATCCTCCGTGAATCCATTATTGGCATAGCCTTTTAGATATTTCCTCTGCACTTCTTCAAACAACCGCAAGATCTTCAGTCAAAATATAAATAGTTCATTAGCAAGCAAATAAACAGTTTTAGAGTTCTAAGTCTGTAATGATATTTAGCTTTAAAATAAATACTTTAAAAATTATTCCTGAAATGATTTAGTGTGTAAATATGATACAATACACACCAGGTGCTTGTGGGTTTGATTCAAGAAATTCATCCTCAGGTGCTTGCACTGAATGTGAATATATGATTGTGCTTCACTTCCAAAACTGACCTCAAAGGAGGCAGATTTCAGTAGCAGAGTACTACACACACGTGTTTAATATAAGCAACCGAAGATAAACTGCTCAGTCACCTAATCTCTTTAATGGGGAGCTGTAGGCAATTGAGGCTACAACCATCCTTAATTCATTGGTGAGAAAATAAAAATAAAATAACCAAGTTTCTCATTTTCCTTTACTATTCAATGTGGATGTGGGCAGGATTGGCTTTGATTGTGATGTCCTCTTTAATCATCAGCTGCCAGTCCAGAATTGGCTGGACTTTCAGCAGCCATTGCACTGCACCCCAACAATAGAAAGTAGCTTCTGAAGAAGCAGCTGAACAATGAAAATAATTTTACATTCAAGAATACACAAACTGTGAAAGTATTGTACATGCTTACAACCATTAGTATTTAATTGTTTTAAGGGAATAAGTGGCCTTGCTGAGCTTATGTCACTCTTTAATGGGAGGTATCTCCTCATTTGGATAAAGATCTTCTACAAAGACAATTGCTTTCAGATCAAAGAAATAACCATGGCCATGAAAATGCATAGTGAATTGAATAAGGTGAATAGAATGAGCAATTATTCCAATATCTTTATTCATTCAGAGGATGTGGATACCACTGAGAATATCTACACTGATTATCCATCCCTAACTACCCTTAACTTAGAAGTCGACCATACTGATGGGTCTGGAGTCGCATTTAGACTAGACCCTGTCAGGATGAGCTCTTTCCCTTCTTGAAGGACATTCAGGAACTAGATTTTGTTTTAAGTAACAATCCAGTTGTTTCATGGCTATTGTTACAGGGTGTGTAAGGCACACTGAAGCAAATACAGGCAGTTCAAGGTAGAAAGAAGAACAAAACTGATCCTAACGTCAATGAAGTAAGCTATTTTGAACGACTGTAGAAAACCTGCACTCTTCAACTGAAAAAGAAAACATCTGGAAATGATTTTTTTGGAACACAGGACAGTAACCAGAATGGAACCAGTAAATCTAAAAAAAAATATTTCAAATTGCAAGACCCCAAAAAGTGAAAAAAGAAATAGAAATGCAAATTAGTTTGCTTTTTACAAAGAGCTGTGGCTGCCTGGAGTAGACTGGTGACAATGAAAACCCTGGAAACATTCAAGCATGAATTGGCTGATAAAATGGCAGTTGGGACTGGAACCTTTTGAAATCTTTCTGAGTTCATTCATGAGTTCAAATGGCTTTTGTCATCTTTGTTTTTGTTTTGAGATCAGCTCTAATTGTACAACAAATACTTTAGAACTGTTTTCAGAACAAATATGTTACATCAGAGCAATATATCAAGTTATTCTTACCTCTGATTTGGGCACAATGCCAACTCTAAAGAAACTAAGTGTACCCATCTCTATCTTGGTACAGTCCACAACAGTAGAGGCAATATTCTCAGGTGAAGGCCCATCACACAATACACCATCAACCTGTACCAGGAACAAATTTTCTATGAATAATTACCTGTGATATTATATTTAGAACTTACATTTAAAAGTCAAAGAATAAGTTGTAGCAAAACATTACCTTCTCGCCAAGTTTGGCATAGACCTGATTGTGGTGCGTGGTGTCTGCTTCTCCTGTTGGATTTGCTGATGTCACTGCTATAGGACCCACCTGCACATGCAGAGCAAAAGGAGTTACCACATGGACAGAAGTGGGTCCACCGTCATTTCCTTCTCCCGTTAAACTGCTGCTGAGGAGCAAGTAAGAGCTCCATGATGAACCTTAGCAATCTGGCTGTTGAAGGGAAATTAGCACTGGTTTTTGCTTGTGTATTTTACAGTGACTTTTGCTGGAAGGCCAAGATGAAATTCATGCTCTTCCAATCACTACAGTAATTATTTTTAATCAAACTTCAGAATAAGACCTTGTGTGATGATTTTTATCTAACATTCCAACACTTTAACACATAGCTAAATAGCATTTTATTGGTAATTGTGAAACACTTATAATTTGGCCACATCAAATTAAACAATAATACAAAAGGAGCTAACTATTGTTTCATAAATACAAGGCTTTCCCATTGAAACAAGTAGATATTCTGCAAATGAAAATTTAAAAATCTGCAGATGCTGGAAATCTGAAATAAAAACAGAAAATGCTGAAAATTCTCAGTAGATTAGGTAGCATTCTGTGGGGGGTTACTGATATGAAATGTTAACTCTATTTCTCTCTTCACAGATGCTGAGTATTTCTGAACAATTTAATTTTTTTAAAAATTTCAGATATTCTGTGAAAGCTTCCACTGAATTAGGAAGTAAATAAAAGCAATAAAAGATATCAAGAAAATTCACTAGTACCTGCAAAATGCATACAATAATGTCAAAAGCTCCATAGGAATATCTTACCTGGTCAATGAGATGTGTTGTAATAGCACAGTCTGGAATCCTAATAGCGATGCTCTGAGGAGTCCCGATATATTTATCTGCATGTTTCAATCCAAATTGTTTCAGCCATTCACCTTCCAATGAAAATAGCTCTTGTTAATTCTCCCACATTTATTTAACTTAGATTTGACACATGAATTATATGTTAATGCAACAGGCAATTCATTTTCAATGATATTGGTATGCCATACATGCATGGAATGTCTCTGGTCTTATTGTGGAAAACAGATGATACTCCACCAAGAGAGAATGCACTCAGGTGTTGTTTTTTTCCCCAACTGCATTTTTATACCACCAAGACTAAAGAAATCCAAGAACAGATTGCTAATCTGTCATTTGAGCTGGAAAATGAAACAATACAACCAAGGAAGAAAAAATAATTCAGTTGCTATGGGTGGAGGTGGGGAGAGGAAGAATATGGAAAGTATCAAAGCCATATTACCCCTGGGGATGACAAGACTGATAGACGACGGCCAAACGGTCTGCATGAAATCCCACAAGAGAGGGTTTAACAGATGTTTAACTGGTTCCAGTTGTGCTAAGTTGGAGATCCACAGAGACATGGGCCTCTCTTTGGCCTGTTTCTTTGTGCTGTGCAAACAAATAAAAGAAAAAAATCTTACCTATATCATTTCCATCTATAAGTTATAGCGCATCAAAATATTGCTATTTATATGTGTAGATTACTTGACATAAGGAACTGGATTAGTCATCTTTAGCTCACCATATTAGCTCTTCAATAAAAGTAGTCTAATAAATGGACATATAGTACTTCCAAAAGGTGTTTTTTCATTATTTTTACATACAACAAATGTTGTTATTTTACACATATAGTCCATGACAAATATATTGAAGGTTTTAAATATGACCCACCCATTTTTTGAGCATTTAACATTTAAATTTTGAGATACGTTGAAGTAACCTAATGATCTAATAAGCATTGACAACAAAAGTAGATATGTTAATGCAGATGTTGGAAATGTGAAACAGAAATAGAAAATGTTGGAAACATTCAGCAGGTCAGGCAGCATCTGTGAAAGAGAAATAGAGTAAACATTTCAGGTTGAAGACCCCTCTTTAATCTGTCTGACTTGCTGAGAGTTTCCAGTATTTTCTGGAAGTAGATACATTTTGGCTGCAGTTCAGCTTTCATGTTTGTAAATTTCAGGATTTAGAAAATACAACAGCAAATAATTCCCAATATGCAACTGTTAATTTCTGTGCTCAGAGGAAATAAAAATGCCTTGACAGATGCATTTGTGAGATTATCCTCCCCTAAAGCACTGAAGATCTGTGGTCGTCCCCCATGTGAATAACACTCACTGTAAAACAGTTCTTACTTGTAAGCTTTCTCAACAGCATCAGGACGATTGCAGGCTGCCACCAGCACATACACAGTGTCTGTTGGAATACCACATATTCCTCCATTTTTCATAATTTCTGCAGAAAAGAAGTTATAAGATAAAGAATACAGGAAAACACCAAGCAACATATGTTTTTATCTCCCAAATACATTCACTATTATGATGTAGGAAGTGATAGAATTAGAAGACAATGAGGACTTCTGACAAAAGGCTATAAGGGATCTGAAAAGGTTAAGCCTAGTAAACCCTCCACTGGTGAATCTACCATGTGGCACAAATGAAAAATTAACAAGTGAGGAGTAAAATGGTAATCAGCCAAAATAATGATGGGAAAGATCAGGAATTGTAATATGGAAGGAACTGTGAATGACTGTACTGAAGTCAGTTACTCCAATTCCACTTACTTATTCTTTCTTCGCAGCCTTTCATGTTCTTTCTTTTAAAATAAGCATTCAATCACCTTTTAAATACAATGGCCACATGGAAGAAAAATTCAGTTTGAACCTTCGAAGAAAAGAAAATTCCAACTTTCTCTTTGTGCTTGTTTCGACAATCTTAAGTTTAATGCATCCTTGTTATGAATTTGCTAGCAATCTTTCACACTGTCCTCTCACAAACTTTGAAAATCTCTTGTTGCCTTGTAAATCCTTTCTAATCTTTTTTTTCCAGTCAAAAAATTCCCCGAGTTTCAAGCTTTTCTTTGTATCTGTGACATCATGTAATTCTAATTAAACTTCTCAGTACGTTTTCAATTGGTTTTAATATCCTTTCAGTAAGAGTTTGTATAGAACAGGATGGATTACTTCAATGATGGTCTTACCATTGTCTTCTAAATGCAATATCACCTCCTAGATATTACATTCTATGTTTTAAAAACCTAGCTGTTCAGTCACCATTGTGTAGCCTTTCTATCCTCACCCCTACTGTTACAAATCTATGCACCAATGCAATTAGATCTATTTTCTTCATTCTTAATCAGTGTATCCTTTGGGGCATTTTCCTGTCACTTTTCTTTTCCAAGATTGACCACTTCACTTTCAACTGCACACACAAATGTCTACCACATACCTTTTCACCTTGCTGCCCGTCTCCGTTTCTTGCTAATCTTGTTTTTACAGTTTACCAAGGTCCTAATTTTGTATCATTGGCAAACATAAATTTCATGCTCTAAGCTTGCAGCCAAATTGTTTAAAAAATGTTGTTTAGAACTGCGGAATAAAGTTACCAGAGAACATTACTCAAATTGACAATAAACATAGATGATCTCATTGGTTTTCTCAATAACTTTTATGCCATCTTATCATTTCATGGTCATTACAAATCTATTAACAAATAAATAAATAGTGAAGCAGTTTTAAAACTAATAGCTTAGTAATTAAACTTATGTAATGATTATTTGCATGATAAACCTATCTTAGAGGTTACACACCAACATACAAATTAGAAGCAGCTTAGCTGATCTGAGTGTAACCTCTGCATTACCTCTTACTCTTATAAGATGTTTAAATATATGAACACAACAATGAAATGACAATGTTGAATTCAGCATTTTTGCTGAGCCTTACCTGCAATTTTTCCAACTGAGGTGGTTTTTCTTGAAGGCAAATGAGGGCATATGGAGTTGCTCTGCCCAAATCCACAAAGGCTTGCCCAAGCCTGCCCCAAGGGTAACTGGGGGCTCTCAAAGCTTTGGTTAAAGAGGGTGGCCAGAAAGCAGTAAAAACTAACTAAACCAAAAATGATGGTGACTCCAATATCGTATCCAAAAGGAATTGAGTCAATGGCATCCAAAAGGAAGCTGATCAGGATCAATTGAAAGCTGAGTGAGAAGGCAAACCACGCTGCATTAAGAAAGCAAGTCCCTATCACCACAAAGCAGTTAAAGAGCAGGAAGCAAATAATTCCTACAGAAATACCAAACCCTCTGGTGGAACCATAGAGACCACCATATCTAGTCAAGCCCCAGATTATCCATACTAAACCGTATAAGATGAAAGCACAACTTTCTAGGGTTTTACCCCAGGAAAAAGAGATTGAGCCACACAGAATCTGCAGGACACCCCCAGGAATAACTATCCAAGGCAGGACGACTGTGGCTAAAGGTGCAGAAGGATTGACTGATACAGAAATGGCAAAAGAAGCCACAACATTACAGGCAAGGGCTAGAATCTCAGCATCTGAATACCTGGAGTATCCCAAGTATGGGCTGTGGGAGTCTTTATCTGACTTCAAAGATAAAGCATTAATCCTACTGAATAAAGCTTTTACAACCCCTTCTCCAGTGGGAATAGTAAAGTACCCCATGCTATTGAAAAGGAAAATTAATGTTAAGCAAGCAGATGCTACAAATATAGCCACACTGACCCCCTGTGCTCTGCCACTGAAAAAGCCAATGGGGTGAGCTGCCACTGCTAAACAATATGCAACAAAAAACAACAAATACATTCCATCAACAAGGCTTTTGCTAGTCATAAATAGAGCCAGAATAAAAAACAGGACAGCAAGAACAATAGGGACTGGAACCGGGAAGAAGGGTTGACTACTCTGCCAGAGGCTGTAAAGCAAAGCATAGCCCTCTGCAAATTTTAATATGGAGGTAAAACCAAAGAATGTAGCATTCAGGGTGTCACGAGCCCTGTAAGACAAAATACAAACAATAATTTGGTAGACACCTGCTGTCCACAGCCAGGGAACCTGACCAACAAACAGAATGGAGGTTACACCCAAAACGTGGCATCCTAACACACTGGCAGATAGCATATTAGTAATGTACCCCAGAACTATTGAGACATTCTTAAAGAGGCTCGGAGATGTAGATTGCAGATGGGAATTATTTATGGACAGACCAGTCCCCGGCAGAGTTATTTTTCCTTTACTTAGGAAGACAGAAGCGCGGCCCAATCCAAAGTAAATTCCTATAAAGGACACTATCAAATAATTTGAAGCCACTGAAGCCTGACCAAAAGATTGATTATATAATGCAGCAATCTCATGGGCATTAGCAAGAGAAATAGCAAAAGCAATCGCAGCCAGGATCACTTCCTTTTGGATTATCCCCACCACCCCAATGATGAAGAGCGCCAAGACAAAAGCTGCGTAGCCAGGGACCAGAGCATTCCTGATTCCATTATCCTGAACAACTTTCTCTCCAATTAAGATGTGGATCAGGCCAGATCCACACCACAGTGCAGACACCGTCAGGCACAGATTCACAAATAGCGTAGCTTGACTTGAACACTTCCTGATACCTGCAGAAAAAAACAAGCAGAAGATAAATAACAAAATGGACTGCATAGCCTTTACACACGTTCACTGTGTTACACTGAGTGTGAACCACACAAACAGGCCATTCTTTCCAGATAGTCTATAACGTTTTTCTGCTTCAAATGAGAATCCTCTCACCTAAAAACTTCCAGGTAGCATTGGCAGTGAGGGAAAGGAAATTCACATTTCAAGTTGCTAATCATACAATAGACATAAAAATTAATTCTGGATTTCCAGCATTCATGGTATTTTGCTTTCCTCACATCCTATTTCATATACCCCCATCTTTTCCTTTCACTCTTATGTGCATTCTAGCTTCCTCTTGAATGTATTTGTGTCATTTACCTCTACTACTGCCTGTGATGGTGGGTTTCACACTTTTAACATAGGGAAAGTAAGTTCTTCCTGAATAGCCTATTAAACATTATTTTCCATTATTTCCTGAATAGCCTATTTGCTATTTTATAGTCTGCATACAGATAAACATACACACACCTTTTAGTGAGCTAATATTCTCCTTTATTGTTCTATTCCTTAATTAATACAGTGTTACTTTTGGCTTTCAGATGCTTTGCAAATTTTATGTTTTATGCTCCTTTTTCCGGCACATATTGCTTTCTGTTTCTGTGTTAACTTTCAGGGACATGTACTGTTTTTATATTGTAGCAAATATTTCATTTATTTTCTTGTCTCTTTAAAGTTTACCACATTTAAACTTGAAACATTAAATACCAATTCAGTCATAAAATGATCACACTTTGTAAGGTGTTCCCCTATATTCTGTTAACTCATTCTGGTTCATTACTCATCACCCAATCTCACTTTATTCTTTCTTAACTTCCTCCACTGATACCATACTTGTGACCTCTTTTGGCTTGTTGGAGTCTTATATCCAGCCATTAGTTCGCATTATATCCTATTCACGATTATATAGATAAATCTGCACTGAAAAGGCCATGGGGATATCTTGCAGATAAAGCAAACTTCTATCATTTAGAATTGCCACAATAAATAATATTCTTAGTCTATACTTGACATTAAAAATTAACATAGATGGCAAACCAGTTAACTTCCTTAAATACACCTTCTGTGTCAGAACATTGTAAATACATTTGTTATAAATTCATCGTGGAATGTGAGCAATTATATCACAAAATGTGCGTGTGAGATGCCTCCTTGAAACCCTGCAGAGAGGTATGGTCACAGGGTATGTTGGTTTTGGTACAACTACGTACCTTCATTGACCACTTCAGGGTAGCAGTTAAGATCGTGCTGCTGTTCGTTGGAGTCGCCTATAAGTCAGACTGGTCAAGGATTGTAGACCTCTTCCTGTGAAAGGTTTTCTTTAAGCAGTTCGGCAGCATGATCATCAACACCAAAGGTAGCTTTTTAAAAATTTATCATGGTAATTCTGGGGAGTGTTGGATCAATAGGTTTGAGACCTCACCGTACAGAAAAACAAATCGGCTTTTCATCTTATGCATTTTACAGTCGGCATTTTAGATAAATATTAATATGTAAATTATCTAATTTACTTAATTTAATTAACTTAATGAGCGATCTACTCAATCTCCTTCTAACTTTAGAAAAAGGCGAGTTTTTCCAGAAGACTCGCGCAATTTCTAGCTTATACCCAAATACCCAAGAATTGTAAACTCGTTTAGAGGCTTCTGATACAATCGAGTTTAGGTATCATTGAAAATGCACTCGCTGCGACCAAGAGGAAGGTAGGTTCTAACACTGGTCTTTAATAAATAGGGCGATCATACCTGGACACTAAATCAAACCCCGAGATTCATTTGGACGAAAACAAGATGGGCTCATTTGAATAATCAGTGGTCCTTGCTTAAGACTACCGCTTAAGTTTGGAGTGAGAAATTGTTTTTACTTTCCCGAGTTGGCCGCTTAGTCAAATATCCCTTGACTGGCTGACTGAAGCGGACCCATGGCATTGCGACTGCTTCCCAACATGAAGCGGCATTTCAGGTGTAAGATGCGTGAGTGAATGAGTGTGAGTGAGTGTGAGTGAGTGTGAGTGAGTGTGAGAAAGAGAGAGCGAACATCGCGCTTGTTCAGAGAAGCTAAACAAAAAAAAACATTTTAACACACTGGAACAGCGGCTAGCTGCAATGATTTCTAATTCCCCTCTCAGTATTGGCAGCGCACTGTGACCTACCAGTATAGCATAGGAGAGCCGCCACGATAAGCAGTAATATGCCCAAAGCCGTACTGGGGATCTGCAGTACAGTCGAGTAGTAGTTCACTACCAGCAACAACGCACCTAACACACAATAAACAGGGGTCATTGTTTATAAAGAATGCAAGAAATTTAGGAGAAAATCCTTGAATCTATTAACTAAATCGGAATGCTCGGCGTTTACCTGCGCATATACTAAGAATCCCCACAGAGTAGTGCAGAGTCTCGGCACTGTCGTGTTCCTGTTCCATGTCGAGTTCAGTGATGAATGTTTTGGAAACTCGGTAAACTTGAACCGAACTCTGTGAGGTGAAGATTTTCTTTAATATTTTGTAAACTAGTCTGTGTACACTAATTCCTCGATCCCCAGATTAACTGGTAGCTCGCTTACTGCTCTCTTATATCAACTTCCCACATCCTGCTTTCAGACACGTTGGATATGCAAATCCGACAGACGACTTTCCATAGGGTGTTTCGGGCGCACCGTCATTCTACCTGTGATTGCGGTGGAACAATTATATCGCAGCTCGGCAACGGTTCTAGAATGATATGCAACAAATACAAAGAGAGGTGCCTGGCATCCTGGGATGATGTTACTAATGAATGAGCTGAATGATCCTGTTGTTTCCGGAAGGATTTAAAAAATGAACAAGAAGGTGGGGCGGTAAGGATTAAATTCCTCGGTGATGCCGAAACACCACCTTTTCCCAAACCGAAGACAGGCATTAATGCAAATAACACTGCAATAGAAACTGTTGGAATGAATGTGGGTACAGTGCCGGTACCAGAGCAAAGCTCCAAACCATCTTTCTTTCGATTCTGATTCAAAGATTGCGTTTGATGCATCGAAAATGTATTCTCCGGCATTTACGGTTATTGGAAGTCTGAAATGACCTGTAGCGCGTATGCGGAGATGCACTGTTTTCGCATTAAACCCACTTCGGCTAGAAGAATCGCATCAAATGCAAACGGCAACTTTACTAAGATGAGCTAACCTGGGCTGGCAGAGAGAATACCATTAGGGTTATGGCTGACGAAAAAGTACACCTTCTCTAGAGGCATAACCACCTTTTACAGAATTCCCATTATATATTGGGATGGACATTCTGCCAGTGAAAATGCTTTTTTAAAGAGATTGGCTCAAACACGAGATTCACAGAAAGTGATAGCTTCTCCCAAGGTAAATCGATCGCACCTCCACGCTCCATGCAAGTGTCTTAGTCATCAATAAATAACCAGAGGGTGACATCAAATAGTTACAGAATAGTTACAAGGTCTGGAAAATGTCAATGGCCAACCATGCGGAACAAACCACAGCTGAAATGCAATTTACCCTTTTCCTTACACAATGCCGGATCAAATTAATTTCCTCCAAGTGTGGGCGAGTATGTAATCTCGATGATTTAACGGATCACTAAAATGTAGCCTCGACTTTTGAAAAAAAAACACTTGCACAAATACCTAGCCAAACTGAAATAATACGATTCTAAATGTTGCTGCTAATGTATGTGTTAAAAAATACGTAAAATTTAGATGAATTTAGGAAATACATAAAACATCAGCCACCATTTTCTTCTGATAATGTATTAATTATTAAGACCAACTGGGACAATACCCTGTGGGCGAGGTGTTGACTATTCACTGAACAACAGTGTCTTGTTCACAGCACCGTTCCTTGAACCTTCTCATATTCACGCAAGAGGCAGTACAGCTACATGAGGCGAGAGCTGCACATAAAGGCGGACTGCCGCACTGTCCACCCATTCCTAAACCTTTTGACCCAGTTGAAGCACAAGCTGAAATCAGTTTTTGCACTTTATTTTCGGTCATTCGGCTATAATTTGGTATTTATTTGGTTATTTTTTTTCTCCGGCAAAGACTTACTTCAATTGTTGGTAGCTCCCCCTCTTGTAGGTGAGCAGTTACAAAAGACTGCCCTCGGGTGGAGACATTCTGTTTATAGACAGGTAAGCCCTAAGCTATGGTGGTGTATTTAAGGAAAAATGCTTTGGTTCTCTGAAGACTCCCAACATGAAATATAAGGGACGACTGCTGTCTCGGTCCGCACACTCAACACTCCAAGAGGGGAACTCTGACTACTGTGTTAAGGAAGAAGGCTTGGATTTACAGTATGTAACACCTGTCACTTCCCTTTCAGAACATTCTACGCCACTTGAGGATCAATTAAATGTTTTAGAAGTGTCTTCTTCTTGGCCAGCCCTGAAGCGGAGAATACATCCACTGGGGCTTTGTGGGTTCTCGGTAAAGTCACTGTGGAAACCACAGACTCATCCATAGAAGGGGCAGGCAGGTGGGGAGTTTGCAAGGTGGTTTGCTCCTTCCACTGTTCGTGTAGTGCTTCTGTGTTCACAGGATGGAGATTCTCAATACCACATGGAATGCTCCTCCATTTTGAGCAGTCATGACATTGTAATGTAGAAAACATGGCAGCTAACTTGTACACAGAACATCCCGCAACACATCTGTTTCAGGAGGATAAATATAGGCCGAAACATGACTCCATTGCTCTTTTTCCAAAAAAAAAGAATCCTTTACCATCACCCAAGTGAGCAGATGGTGCAATATGCAACACATGTGACAGACGGCAGCTCTGACTTCTGTAGCACTGAAGGATCAGCCAGATCTTTGTGCTCACGCCTCTGGAGTAAGAATTGAAAGCATACCCTTTGACCCAAAGAGGTAAGCACATTTTCACTTCGCGATGTCCAAGGTCCATTTTCAAAGGGTTTATCTTCAAACACAATTACATTTTAAAAAATGTAAGATCTTCCATGTACCAAACATTTTGAAATGGATGTATAACAAGGAATGGCTTTTAAATATCCCTTGATATATTTGCTTAGTACAGCTGAAAATACTTCTATAGTAAATTTTCATTTTCAATTAAGTTGTGGTATATTAGTTACTAAATTAACAAAAAAGAAACATTTAAAAATGTGGCTGTTATTGTCTTAGCACCCAATACTGCTCAACTACAGCATGTTATCATTACCCAGCATGAGTCAACAGATTCAACAGAGGAGCAAAGAAGAAAATGGAAAGAAAAATCCTGCTATCAAAATCATGCTTTTATTCTTTGTAGCAATTACATAGTTACCTAAACAAGTAATAAAAGCCAATATTCATTTTTAATGTGACTCTGCTTTCTTAAAACAAGAACACTGCTCGATGCTACTGTGAATGTTGGCATCTCTCTAACACCTCACCTAAATGGTTGCCTCTCACAAATGTTGGTGTATTTGATGGGCCAAACCCTCTGTTCATTCAACATCAACACACATGCATTCTCTTGTCAGGTGAATTGATTGTAATTCATATTGGGCACCTTGTTTGACATTTGCTCTTCCTAAGTTAGAGAGCTGAAGTCAACTCCATCATATCAGCTTTGTCTAAGAGCAACTAATTCATTACAGTCAATGGCTGAAATCTTAGGAATCTGCTAGCTTGCATTATTTAATAATGCACAATATATTTGGTTGGTGTAGCCATGAGGAAGCCAACCTGCTTTGTCCTTCCCCGTTTTCAGTCTCAACAATGCTACTTAACTTGGACACTCTATGCTCATTTACCACGTAAAAAATGAGCTACTGCAATGCCAAATGGCCCAGGCCACTGCAGTTATGCAGCAGCAGAATGCAAATATAGTTCTGGCTGACTAGGTGATGTAGAATCACAAGGAAGCCAAGTAGTGAGTTAATACCTTGATTAGTGATAATGACCACTTCACTGGGAGTTAGAAGATGCATGGGAAGTGTTACGAGATGCTTTCCAGTGCTCCTAAAAAGAGGCAGCTCACAATTAGTACCAAGCTGATATTCAGAAGCTTGGAAGACAACTAAGAAAACAACATGCAGCTATAGGTTGCAATGACCAAGGGGACTCTCACGCCAAAATAGCCAAGAAATTGATGAATCTAGATGAAGGTTATATCCTCTCTTACTGCCTCCCTTTGAATGAATTCCCTGCTTTATGTTAGCACTAATGAAACAGAAATCCTACGTGAAGCAAACTTCATAGGATGAGACAGTCCCAATCAATCACCTGAGTACTGAAAATCCAGTTAGTGTAATGATTTGAACTCAAGTGTTTCATGCGCTGATTGAGGGAATAGACACAGAAGTGGCAGAATGCCCAGCGAATGCAGCCACAGAGATAGCTCGCCTAGGAGGCCAATGGGCAGGGGCATACATTCACTCCCAGACCTTGGATTACTTTGGGTT
>JARFYF010000112.1:67329344-67340591 GCA_030265395.1 Rhina ancylostomus | reverse complement strand
TGTGTATTTGAAGTTTCACAGCAAAGCCAACTGATTGTTTCCAATGGGTTAAATAAAGATAAACAGCTTAGTTGATGATGAAAGGTCCTATTGTTAACTTACCCTGGTACCTCTATGTGCACACACCCAGGCACACACTCAGGCATAGATACATGCACACATGCACAGACAACTCATCCAAACAGAACACATGTATGTCACGTGGATCTGACAGGAGACAAGGGGTTTCCATCTTGCAGGCATTGGCAGGTCAGGTGTACAGGTTTAGAAATAAGCTGTGGAAAAGAGTGGTTTGATGGCTACTTTTCAACCACCTGGGAGAGTGAAAGAATGTGTGTCAGGATTGTAGTACTGTGAATAAAGGCAGTTCTCTCAATGGCAGATGTAGTGGTCAAAGAAAGGAGAATGATGCGCCTGCACCAGTGCAGATGGAATTTACTGAAGGATTTCCTAATGTGGAAATGGTAGATTGAGTTGAAAGGAGATCTGGACAGCCAAGTGTGAGACCCTTCCCCAGAGATGATGAGACAGTTTCTTTCCAAAGCATTCAGGTGTTGTACTATGGAAATTGAGAGAAGGTCATGTGATGCAGAATCATGGGCTGTGCTGAAGCTGCATGATAATAAATGAGAATGTGAACTCTCGCGATATGAGTTTCCAATGGGTAATATTGGAAGTGACATCAGGAGAAGAGAGAGGACATTCTCTGAGGGTCTTGGATTTGGCTTCCTGTTTGAGTGTCTGCTGGTAAGGATTGGGAAGATATGTGTTTTGCTGTGGCTCATCAAGAGAAGCAGGAGTTGCATGATATTGCATTGTGATGGCAGCAAATGACTGGGGCAGAAGTATCAATTACTGAGGCCATTACAGTATTGGAAAACACAACAACAAAGAAAAGCAAAGCATCAAGCTCGTTACAGCAGTTAACCAGGGTGAGAAAGACATTCTGAATCCAGAGCTAGTGAAACACCACCCATTTTGAATCATCTGAGTTAAATACTTCTCTTGGACAATGATGTAACATTTTCAGTGTACTCTGGGCGTAAACAGTTTTGTGTAACAGTGTCTAAAAACCGGGAAAACTCAGTTCTTCAATCGCAATTTCATTATGATATAATTTCTTCAGTAATGGAATGCAGTCAGTGGTGTATTTCAAGTTTTTTACTAAAGCCTAGTGATTGTTTCTAAAGGTTAAATAAGATGATGATGTGAAATCCCATTACTAACTAATCCTGGTACTCTATGTACACACACCCAGGCATACACCCAGGTGTACACATGTGCACACATGCACAGATAACTCATCTAAACAGAACATCAGAACATTTCCCACAATGTCACAATATCCCCACATCAAATTCCCCACCATGTCAGGTGTAGTGGTCAAGGCAAGGAGAATGATGCACCTGCACCAGTGCAGATGGAACTTATTGAATGAGTTCTTAACGTGGAAATCGTAGTTTGGCTTGAAAGTTTAGCGAAACAGCTGAATGTGAGACCCTTCCCAAGTGGAGGTAAGACAAGAGGGTATTCAGGGGTTGTGTGCTATGGAAGCTGAGAGAAGGTCATGTGATACAGAATTATGGGCTTTTTGGTGAAGCTGCATGACAATAAATGGGAATGTGATAAATCGAGAAATGGATTTCCAATGAGATTGGCCAATATCAGCAGAGGCATAAAAAGAACAATGAGAACATTCTTTGAGTCTTGGATTTCCAGTGTTTCCTGTTCAGATGTCTGCTGGTAAACATAGAGCATAGAATATTACAACAAAGGAACAGGCCCTTCTGCCCATGATGTGCACTGAAATAATTAAGCTAATGATATCTAATCCCTTCTGTTTGCACGTGGTCCATATCCCTCCATTCTCTGCATATTCATGTGCCTACCTAAGGGCCTCTTAAATGCCTCATTTGTAACTGCCTCCACAACCACCCCTGGCAGCATATTCCAGGCACCCACCTCTCTCTGTGTAAAGGCAGTGTGGATGTCTATTTTACTGTAGGAGAAGCAAGGATTACTGCCATTGCATTGTGAAGGCAACACTGTCCTAGAGCAGATGGAGTCCAGAGTGAATGATGCACCATTTGAGTAGTCTGAGTCAAATGCTTCACCTGGACAATGACTTTGGCACAAGGAATCGATTCACAGATCTCAAAAGCAGTTCAATGAAAGAACCTGTAATCTGAACTATACAAGGAAACCAGTTCACAGCAGTTTCAGGACAATTATTAAGCCATTACGAGAGTCCACAAAGTTTCAGTAGGAAGTGCTCTTGGAGGTAATATTGACTGAGTCTGGCACAGATAAACTGAATTTTCTAATGATAGGTTTACCTCTGTTATTGGTTTTTGGGAGTGTTAGGAGAAAATTGAATGAGTGAAGAATCATTTGAGACCCAGGTCCATTGCAAGAATCAAAGGTTTATTGTTTATCACCACTTGAAATAAGTTGTGTCCCAGCCAATTTACATGATGCTTACCAGACACCCTGTTCACAGTTTCTGAGCCAGAACAATGATCCTAATAATCTTTGACCTTGTGTATCCAGCTTGAACTGTGTCAGTGTTGATAAGCAGATGCCCAACTAGTCAAGTCTGTCTGTGAGACCACAGAAATGGAATGCGCTCAAGTCCCATAACAACTAATCAATTCCCCATTTTGTAAAATAGTTTGTATCTATGTCACAGTTTGTAATAGGTCTCCTTCTGCATTTCTACATGTCTGCTTTTGTAATCCTGCTGGCTACTTCTAATAGGAAGTAATAATTTGAAAGAGCATACTGACTGTATGTCTCTCTATTCAGCAGCACAGCTACCTGGATACATCTATGGAAACTTGGCCAATTCATACTCTAGATATGTTTCCTGATATGCCTATCTACAACTCTTTTGTTCCCCCTTACCATGGACTCCCCTACTTCACACATAGGACATGGCCTCCACCTCACCCCCACATCCCATCCCTAGCTCACACATCTCTTTATTGTGAGCAAAGTCCTCCTCAGAGTTCAAAGAGAACTGTCTCCATGGAGATGGGTGAAGCCAGCAGGGACCAAGCGCTTGTAACAGAGAGTCTGTCAGCTGGATCAGCACTGGGTCCAGAGAGTAAAACAAAGCCAGTGCAATGTGATTGTCAGAGATTGTTGTCTATTTAGTCCTCTGAGATCACTTCTGGTGTTTAAGTTCAGGACGCTGATGGACCCTCTGTTGACAAGGGCGTCATTATACCACCGTGACTTCTCTGACTACACACATGGCTGTGCTCCATGGCCAAACATCTCAGACTGTTCTTTCCATTGGAGACACAAGAGACTGCAGATGCTGGAATCTGGAACAACAAACAATCTGCTGGAAGAACTCAGCGGGTCAAGAAGCATCTGTGGGAGGAAAGGAATTGATCAGTCCTTCAGTCCTGATGCAGGGTTTCGACTCGGAACACTGGCATGCCCTCTTCACGTTACTACCATTAGGGAGGGGGTACAGGAGCCTGAAGACCCACACTTAACATTTTAGGAACAGTTTCTATGTTCTAGATCAGTTTCTTACCCTCAGCCATCAGCTTTCTGAATGGTCCATGAACCCATGAACATACTTCGTTATTCCTCTTTTGCACTCTTTATTCAATTTTGTAACTTATAGTAATTTTTATGTCTTTGCACTCTACTGCTGCCGCAAAACAACAAATTTCATGACATGTGTCATGATAATAAACCTGTTTCTGATTCTGATTCCTCCCACGGATGATGCTCGACCCATTGAGTTCCTCCAGTGCATTGTTTGTGCTCTTTCCATTCGCCTTGTCCAGCTGACTGAAGCCAGCCCATCTAGATCAAGACCAACATCTGTATGGACTCTAAGGGGAAATGGAGGAGACTTCCAGCAACCACTTAGTGGACCATATGACTTAGCATTATGCCATCAAAATCCACCTAAAGAGACTCCTACAAGCAGCAGAGAAATATGAAGGCAATCTCATGCTACCCTACACTGCCCATTCTTTAGGAGACTCCTCCCAACTCTTCCCCTCCACTTTTTAATGTGAGGAATTAAAAGTGAAACATAAGAGAGGGAATGGTTGTGGAAGTATAACAATACAATGATCAGATCAGATCTTACTGCTGTAAGCTGAATGATTGCTCTGCTTTTACAACTAAATATTCATTAGTTGTATACTGTTGTGTACTTTCAAACAGAGAATAATTGCAATGATTTAAAATGAATCTTAATCGGTGTACTTTCAAACAGAGAATAATTGCAATGATTTAAAATGAATCTTAATCGGAGTGTAATGAGAGTTTTTTTATTGCTGAATGAATTTTCATTGCTGGATGATTGTGGATGGCATTGGAATCAAATGTTACTTCCTTGATAAAGCTTTGCTTCCTGGATACCAAATTGATTAGTATTTTGTTTTGTGTATCACCCTTGGTTGCTGTGGTTACAATGATAAGTAGCCAGCATTTAAGCAGAACTACAACCCAAAGAATTCATGATTTCAAACAAAGCAAAATGCAGCTCATCCAGAAGTATACTTTGTGCTGAGGGCAACATTCTTTAAACTATTAATGACTTATCAGGAAACTGGAATTTTGCATATTTAGGTTATAGGATCAGGGAATCATTCATGTGCAAAGAAGGATGTGAGAGATTATTAAACATTACTGAAACTCTCCTGGCTGATTGTAGTGTGAAGTGGGTAACTTAGTTTGGATCTTGAACTCTTGTTTAGCAGGCTCCTTGTGCAAAGTGTCTCTCTATGAGTGGACTCCTTATAGTCCAGGCAATCAATGCTTTTGACCTCTGCTCTGCTGGGAGGGGAGGCTTCTTTGTCCTCCTTTCCTCTTTTTCCTGCTGCTCTTCAGGCCTCATATCCCTTAGGTTCTGGGTCTGCATGGTGCTCCTCATCAGGCACTGGCTACTATCATTGGTTGCAGCATTCAGTACACCATGATGAAGTTGCCACACCTGATTGGTCTATACTGTAGGGCCAACAATTCTGGTATGTGGTTAGCTCTCGTTATACCTCAGCTGCTCTGGCAGGAGTGTGAATTGGCCTGAGTGGCCATGGAAGTATCCGGATAGTGATGGCTGTAGAAATGTTCAGCCATGTGGTTTTTGAGGATGAATGTGGCAAGAATCCTTCACAGAAAAATGGTGCTGACCAGGAGAAAATTATTCTAATAATTGGTGATGACCTGAACTTTGAAGAAGAGGAATCCATCACTGTTAATGAAGAAATCTTTTTTATCAAAGGGAGCTCTGAGAGACACAGAAGTGTAGTTCTCATGGGAAGCTAGTGAGACAGGAAAATTGGAACTCTTGAGATGCCACCTGATCCTCACTGAAATCAGGGTAGATGAAATAATTTCTCCATGAATACATTGCCTGGGTGCCCTCTCAGGTGCTGCTGTGAACAACAAACCATGAGAGATAGCAGAATCTGCTGTGGGTGCATCGAAAGATCTCATGGCAAGGAAGCTCGGTATATAAATGATTTGAAAAGCATCTCCAGTGTGAGAGCATGTCTGATGGTCTATCAGCAGCATTTCATATTTCTAAGTGATGACAATCACGGAAACCCTATGCTTACGTTGTTCATAAAGGAGTTCCAGGTAGGATATGGTATGTCCAGGATCAGAGTGTTTGCAGATGGAAATGCCTTTCCCAGAGATCTCCAGCTAATCCTGAGTGGCAGCTGTGGCCAAAACAATGCCTTCAATAGTGGATTATGGTCATGGTTATAGGCAACAATTGCATGATTATCTCAGTAGCTAGAGTCATAGAGTACAGAAACAGCCCCCTTGGCCCAGCAAGTCTAAGTCAACCATCAAATACCTACCTATACCAATTTCATTTCCCAGCACTTGGTGCATACCCTACTATGACTTGGTGATATAAAAACATCTTCTGCGCCCTCTCCACAGTCTCCATGTCCTTCCTATAATGGAGCGACCATAACTGCATGTAATACTCCAAATGCAGTCTGACTAAAGTTTTATGTAGCTGCAGCATGATTTTCTTACTCTTATGCTCAATGTTTGTAGGTTACAGCAACAAAGTCAAAAAAGTCGAAGATGGGTATTACTTAAATGGTGATGTCCTTACACAAACTGGGAAATTGTCAGATGTGTTGGAGTGGATTGTGCACAGAAATCCAGTTTTGCAAAAGGCATTGTTTCATTCAGAAATGATCAGTGGCACAGTGTACTCTGGATAAAATCAATTTTGTGCAATAGTGCTTAAAAACCGGGTGATACTTCATCTGATTTCCAGGCTTAAAGGAAATCTCTCTCCACCAAAGCAGACTGAAGGAATATTGCATTGGACTCCATTTGTTAATCTCTTAAAATATGGAATTTTGGGGAATCTTTAGGAAACTTTCCTCTCTGGAAATAAAAATTGACTTGTTCTATTTTTAGTCGCTAGCATAGGTTGATTGATAGATTTCACCTTCTGTTCACTTGAGGTCAATATTATCTGTGAATATTAACATATGAATTGATTTCTTTGGCAAACAAACAGAGAAAACAGAGAACCTTCATTCTTAATTCATAATGATATCCCCAGTAATGAAATATTGTCAGGGGTGTATTTCAAGTTTTATAGTAAAGCCTAGGGATTATTTCCCATGGGCTGACTGAATTAAACAGATTAGTAAGGATGTGAAGGCTTTGGACAGGTGCAGAAGAGGTTTACCAGGATGCTGCCTGGATTAGCAGGTATGATCTAGTAGGAGAGGTTGGACAAACGTGAATTGTTTTCTCTGGAGCATCGGAGGGGAGACCTGATCGGTTTATAAAATTATGAGAGGCATAGATAGGCTAGATGCTTGGTATTCTTTTCCCAGGGTAGAAATGTCAAATACTAGAGGGCATGCATTTAAGGTGAGAAGGAGATGCGCAGGGCAAGTTTTTTTACATAGAATGGTAGGTGCCTGGAATGCACTGCTAGGGGTGGTGCTGGAAGCAGGTATTTAAAAGGCTGTTAGACACATGAATCTGCAGGGAATGTAGGGATATGGATCATGTACAGGCAGGAGAGATTTAGTTGAATTTTGCATCACGTTCAGTGCAGACATCATGGGCCGAAGGGCCTGTTCCTGTGCTGTACTTTTCTAGGTTTACAGGTTTACAAATAAGTTGTGGAAAATAGTGGTTGGATGGCTACTTTTCAACCACCTGGGAAAGTGAAAGAATGTGCATCAGGGTTATAGTACTGTGAATAAAGGCAGTTCTCCCCAGGAGGGCAGGTGTAGTGGTCAGGGTAAGGTTAACAATGGATTGGCATTAGCGCAGATGGAATTTTGTAATGTTTCACTTGGTGAGGAAATTGTGGTTTTATTTAGAGGGACAGCTATGCAGCAAAATATGAGGCCTTCTTGAAGATGAGATAAGGTATCTTTGATGAACTAGAACAGAAGAAGTCAATTACAGAGGCACCAGCAGAGGCTATCACAATGTTGAGAAAGAGATCAGGAAAGCAAAGCATCAAGCTGCGTAGAGCAATGAACCAGGAGAAACCTGTGAAACACCCATCCATTATGAATAGTCTGCATCAACTGTTTTACTTGGACAATGACACAGCGTTTGCTGAACAACTTTAGTGGAAGAGTCTACAATTTGAACTATACAAAGAAGCTAGTTTACAGCAGTTTCAGGACAATTACTGGGCAAATACAAGAGCTCACAAAGCAAGTGAGAAAATGAAGACTCAGTAGGAAGTGTTAGAGCGAGGGAACACTGAGTCTGGCACAGATAATACTCAATCTTCCAATGGCAGGTTCATCTGTTATTGGCTTTTGGAAGAAGCAACGCTGGAGAGCCTACAGTCAACACAGGTCTCTACTCAGGAGGAGCAATAACCTCCCCCACTTGCCATCCCCAATTCACACATCTCTTTACTGTGAGCAAATTCCTCCTCAAATTTCACAGAGAACTTAATTTATGGAGAAACCTGAAGATAGCAGAGACCAGGTGCTTGTGACTCAGAATCTGTCAGCTAGATCAGTAATGTGTCTGGAAGTTAAAACCATGTCAGTGCGATGTGAGCGTCAGAAGATTGTTGCACCATTGTCTCTTTAGTCCTCTGAAAGCTCTTCTGATGTTTAAGCTCAGCACGTTGATGTATCCTCTGCTCACAAGGCATCATTACTCCTCCCACCCTGACTTCTGTGCTTCATGGCCAGATATCCCAGTCTGCTCTTCCAAATGGCTCCCCACCCCAGCACTTTTTACCTAAGGGCTTGAAAGCAATGGAATAGGTGGGAAATTGATCATGAAAATGTAACAATACAACAATCAGATCCCACTGTTGTCAGCTGACAATCACTATGCTTATACAAATGAATATTCATCAATTGTTCATTGTATTCTGTTGTTGTTTTTACCTGTACTACTTCAATGCACTCAGTACTAACCCAATGTATCTGCACTGTGTAATGAATTGAACTGTGCGAACAGTATGCAAGACAAGTTTCTCACTGTACCTCGGTACAAGAGGCAATAATAAACCAATACCAACACCAATTGTTTGTCTCCCTTCAAATAAGCAATTGGTGCAATGGTCTAAAATGAATCTTCATTAGTGTTTCATGAGAGGTTTCTCTTTGCCAAATGTTTGTGGGGAGCATTGGACTGAAATGCTAATTCCTTGATGCATCTCCCTATTGAATGGATTCCAATTTGGTCATTTGTTGTGCATTACTTCCAGTTGCTATGGCTACAGTGATGTCTAGCAAACATTTATGTTGACCTACAGCCCAAAGATTCAAGATGCCAAACAAGACATGTATCTGCAGGATGCAGCTGATACAGAAATGTATGTTGTGCGTTACAGTACTTTAAACCAGATGCAACTAATCAGGAAACCTGAATTTTGAAGAAACTCACTTAAATTATAGGATCAAGGAATCAGTAATTGGTAATTATTAATTGTTAATTGGTTTATTATTACCACATTCACCGAGATACAGTGAAAAATGTTGCTTTGCATGCCATCCATACAGATTATTCCAAATATAAATACATTGAAGTAGTAGAAAAAGAAAAATAATAACAGAATGCAGAATATAGGATTACAGTTACAGAGAAAGCGCAATGCAGGTAGACCATAAGGTGCAAGGGCCATGACGAGGTAGATTGAAAGGTTGAGAGTTCACCTTTATTGTACCAGAGTCAGTTCAAGAGTCTCATAACTATGGGACCGAAGCTGTCCTTGAGCCTGTTGGTGTTGTTTTCAAGCTTTTGTATCTTCTACCTGACAGAAGTGGGGAGAAGAGAGCATGAATCATTCATGAATCCACTATATTCAGTGCAAAGAAGAATGTGAGAGATTATTAAGCATTACCCAAACTTTCCTGGGTAGTATGATATTGTGAACAGGGTAATTTAGCTGGGATTTTGAACTCTCATTTATCAGGCTTCTTACGAAAAGTGTCTCTCTATGAGTGGGTTCATTATAGCCCATGCAGTCAATACCTCCCATTTCTGCTCTGCTGGGAAGTGAGTCTATTGTTGTCCATCTGGGACTTCCCCATTTGTCTTCTTTGTCCTCCTTTCTTCTTGTTCCTACTGCTCCTCTGGCCTTATATACCTTAGGTTTTGGGTCTGCATGGTGCTCCTTGTCAGACCTGTGCAGCATGCAGCAAAATGTGATGAAGTCTCCACACCCAGCTGCTCTATTCTGCAGGGCCAACAATTCTGGTAGTGGTTGGCTCTCATTGTATCTACACTCAGCTGCTGATTAGCTTGAGTGGCCATGGAAATATCTATGCAGTGCTGGCTGCAGAAGTGTTCATCCTGGTTTACGAGGATGAATGTGTCAAGCATGCTTCATGAAAAATGGTGCTGACTAGCAGAAAATTCTTCTAATGATTCACAGTGACTTGAACTATGAGAAAAATCCATCCCTCTATTGATGAAAACATCTTAATAATCAAAGGAAGACCTTAGGGGTACAAGAGTGTAGTTAATGTCTGTATATTGTTTGTGAGAAAAGTCCAGGTACAACATGGTGTCTCTTGGAATAAGCTGCTTGCAGATGGAAATGTCTTTCCCTCCTGTCCAAAGATTTCCAGCCCTTTCTGAGTGGCCAGAACAATGCCTTCAATAATGGACTTCTGCCATGAGTACTGGCTACAGTCATACAGCACTGCAACAGACTCCTCGGCTCACCATGTCTATACTAGCCATCAAGTAGCCATCTATAATAATCTCATTTACCAGTACTTGGTCCATGTCCTACCATGCCTTGGTGATTCAAATGCTTATTTAGATGTTTTCCTAAATTTTGTGAACATCTGTCTCCACCATCACTTAGGCACTCCATACTGAATTCTAACCACTCTGAGTGAAAAGATTTTTCTTCAGATCTTCTCTAAACTCTGACTCCTCCTGCAGATAGTTTAGCACACTCTGAGATTTGGAAGTGTTTGAGCAGACTGCAGTGATCTCTAAAGCTATTCAGTTAAGTGTTACAATGACAGCAGAGTGTCTCATTAAAAGGGATAAAAACCATAAACTAGTGCAATATGCTCTTAATTGTGCACAGACTATTCTAAAATACAGCTATAGTTTATGCCAAGAAAGTCAGAAATATGTGTTGTGTTTATTGTGATATCCTTGCAGGCACTGTGAAATTGTCATTTGTGTCAGAGTAGATTGTATATGGAAGTCCAGTTTTGCAAAGGGCAAAGTTTCATCCAGAAATGATCATTAGCATATTGTACTCTGGGTAAAATCATTCTCGTGTGATAGTGTCTAAAAATTGAGTGCCATTGGATCCGATTTCCAGGTTAACATGCTTAAAGGAAATCTCTCCCCACAAAAGCAAACTGAAGCAACATTACATTAGGATGTCATTAATAAACTCTGAAAATTTGGAATTTTTTGGAATCTTTTAGAGAATTCTGTCCTGGAGATAAAAATAAAACAAGTGAATTTTTATTTGCACGTGTGAGAATTTGGAAAGAACATCCAGTTATGTTGATAGCTGGTTGATAAATTGAGTTTCTGTCACAATGTTGATCGAGAGCAACCTCACAGAGAACCCAATTGCAGCACACTGATACATTACTAGAGTCAGGATACTTCCTCAGGACAAACACAGGCAGTAACTGGAAGGAATCTTGCCTCAGAAATCGGAAGAGGAATCCCAACACAAACTGGATCTTCACAAAGGAATAGAGAACACAGGACTGCTCTCGAGTAAACCACTAAGCAACTAGGAGCCAAAGTACACCCAAAGGT